>BGPR01041179.1:0-13706 GCA_013235015.1 Araneus ventricosus | reverse complement strand
CCAATGCTGTAATTTACGAACACTCTAGATAACCAGTCGTCAGATGATTCTTGCCATTTTACTAATCGCCCAATTCCATGCACATAAATCGTTCAGTTATGCAGTAAATGTGTTTAATCTCTACCACCTTTAGTGATCAACATCTTTATAGTCGAAGTATTGTATGTAAGTTTTATTAGTTTAAAATTAATTTTATCGTACTGTAAAATTCATTTAATTTATAAATCAAAAGTTGTTTTGTTGCAGCCCTCTACTTACGTCATGCTCAATTGGCTCAGAGATGGCGTTTAAAAGCTACTCAGACAAGTTCACAGCCTGCTTCATTACCCACGAAAAGAATACCTAAAATGAAATTATGGGAGATTCTTTTAAAAATTATCGGAGGCTACTTCAACAGCCAACAGACATTATATGATTTAGACTACTTCATCTACGCGGACTTTGTTTCTTGTAAGTTTTAATAAAGTTCTTCATATCCTGTTGAAAATTTGATTCCAAAATAAAACATTTAGTTGATTTTACTTTAAAGATCCTCTGTCTCGATAAACACCATGGCCAAGTTTCCTTGTAGGCGTTTGAGCGTGTAACTACCTCTCCCTCAGACTCCAATGGGAGTAGTCCTTTATTAAATAATGCCATCCAATAAGCTAAAACAATTCTTTCAATTAACCAGTACCATAGTTATTTCATTATACCATAAATAACAGAAGAAATGGCTTTCAGTGAATCTCATAGAGGACCGCCAAAAGCTTTAAGAATTGAATAAAAAAGGTTAATATAAAGGATGAATCAAATTATAATTATCCCCGCCTCGGTAAATATATAGTCTTTCACTCAAAACTAAGCAATGAAAGAGAACCAACCATTTTGTAAAACGAAATAAAAGATCTCCTAGTGCGAAACAAACACCAATTAATTAAATATCGAGAATCAGTTTTATCACTTATCTTTCCCGCCTCCATTCGCCCTCCTCTGGCCAACTATCCCCTTGCAGGATCTTCCTGTCCATACATTGGTTTACCAACAAGAAACATCTTCTTCTGAAGGGAAACTACCTGAAAGAAACCATCCGATTCTGCAGTGCAACTCTTCCTGTCTTCTTCTATAGAGCCACCATGCAGGTCCATATCTCCTGATGTCTGATGTTCTGCACTGTAGTTTAAGTGGCAGTTATAGATCTTCTGCCACTGGTTTTTTTAGTATAAATAATATTGTAATTCCTTATACTACATAACACAATGGAAACCAAGAAAATAATAAAGATATATTTTAGAAATGCGAAAAGTATTAAAAGATATGTACTTATGGTTACTGATGTGAATCTGTTAAAGACGACAAATAAGATTGGCGAGGGTTAGGAACTAAAAATCATGTATTGGGCATCCCACCACTTTAAATGCATTGAGGGAAAGTATGGAACGATTCTCGATGGGTTTAAGCCTGTCGCCTTGTGAAGAAAACTAGTACTGTGCCACATATAAAATGATAAAAGTTAGTTCTAAAAAAAAACATTAAATCACTTGGTCGATTTTATGATTTTCATATCCTGCGGAAAACTAATGTACCAATCAATTTCCTTGTTCTTTCCTTCCGGCCTTGACTTTTCTATTTCAGCAACTTTCCTATGCTTAGAAGGCCGCGAAAAAAAAAAGAATATATTCTTTTTGCATAGCCCATAGGAATTCTTGAAATAGAATAACTCTGATGAAGGTGTGTTGCTATAGAAACAGAGAAAAATGGGACAAATTATTCATTACTATATGCAGCAGACCTGCTCTCAGACTCCTGCCAGCAGATTTATGGCCACTGAATTACTGTTCATCCCAGATCTCCCTCCCCTCCCACCTAGCCTTCCACCAGAAACCAAAGAATGATCTGAATCATTAAGTTTGCATGTGAAAAATCTACAGAAGAGACTAGAAAATATCAGTTTATAATAGAAAAGATTACCTATATTTTAGTATATCAATGCTATTGTGGAAGTTATTGTAAACTACAAGGCAAAATGCTTGTGCGTTATGGCTGGTATATTAGAAGTTACTGTCTGTTGTAGGTATGCGGCCTCTTTGAAACTAACTCAAACACGTTGTATTGATGGCGAGATTTGTGAGCCATAATCTTCCCAACCTCCACAAGGGAAAAAAGTTGAATATCTTCATAGCAGGTGATAAAACCCCTGAAATGAAAACTTTAATCTAGTGAACCGCTTATGAGTATAATTGTTTCCAGTGTTTACTTGTGAATACCGGCTGAGCAAAATTAATTTTCCTAAATTATTTAGGAATGATATTACATCTACGAAGAGTAAAAAAATATTAAAAAAATTCAGGTATATGTTTATTTTACGAAAATTATACATATAACATTGTTATGTAGAACCATTCCGTCTCTTATATTAACCAACCAATTTTAAATGTTTTGATGATTTGCAGAAAACATAACAGAAAAAACTGAAATAATAAGTTTAATATTTACGATTAATATACTATAAATTACTAGGTTGATCAATACTTGAATAGAATGGCTAATTTTTCAGAGTTTAATAGATGTCTTTATATATATAACAATTTTTTTTATGAATTACATAATTAACTTTGAGTTATAGATCAAAAATGTAATCATTTCTTTCGCTTAATGACTAGACGGACGCAAATCTAGAATAAATTCCATCGACTACAGATCGCCTGGCAACGATTTGATCAGCAAGTCCTAAGACGACCAAATCTCTGTCACTATAAATAAATGAATAGGGTACTTGATTAAATGTTCAAAAAATATTACATTTACCTTACTTTAAATTAAAAAACAATAAAAGTTTGTCTTCTATATCTAACTAATGAATGGTGGTTTAGGGTTTTATTCATAGAAGATAAAAAAACTCACAGAAATATAAAAGAAACTCTTTATGAGAATTTTGTCTGGAATTTTCTTTCACACAGATATGAATGCATTTTTCCTGAATGTTCCATGCAAGTAAAATATTTTCCAGGCATTTTTGTATTCCATTTCAAAAGTGTTTTGAATATGAGTAATAAACTTTAATACTATGTCAAAGTTGGATCACAAATAATTTGAAATTAGATTATAAAAAATAATTACATTTTATCTTTAGAAAAAAGAAAAGTGCTTATAATTGATATGTGTTAAAGATAAGTGTAAACTGCCAAAAAAGAGGACAAACAGCTTACCAGAAATACCTTATAAACTAAATTAAGGCAGACTTCCCGATATAGAACTAAAATTTTATGCCAGATCAATTTCAAATACGGCAGCCATAAACAGAGGTGGCTCATGTACAAGAACTGCATCACCCTCAAATTTTTCAGTGTATATATTTAACACCTTCTATGCAAGGCCGTTTGTGCTCTACTTTTCATTCACGCCATTAGATGAGATTTTTGATGATTGATATATTACCACACAAGATTTCATTATATCGTTAACCCATAAGTCATTAGCTTGCGTACCGTAGTTATCATACAGTGTACTATTCATGACACATATGGGGGGGGGTCGGGGGAGAGAGATTTCCTCGACGGATCATGAGTTTTGCTGTCCGAATTGAAAGTTCTTGCCATTTGTTTCAAAGATCAGAAACTGGTTTTGGAGAGCAGAAACTCATTCTCTTTTGGAAAATTCATCTGTGTTCTAAGGGCTTTAGAGAGGAAGGTATTGTTGAAAAGTGCAACTCTAGACGTGTTAGGAACACTGTAGATAAGTTTTTTTGCGAACCCAAAATCTGAAAATACATAAAATCAAAGATAATTAATGACAAATAAAAAGTTATTGTAATGTAAAATTAGTCTTGTAAATAAATACGAAAATTTCCATGCATATGTATTTATTTTAACCTTACACTTACAAAATGTGCTGCGTCATATTAATGTTGAAATCAAGTGCATATTTTACAAGAGGAATAAGAAAGTGCCGACAACGTGGAATTAGAGATCACATGACATGGTCAGTTATTTGACTCTATTAGGGACATTTATATAGACAATGAGAAGAACACAAGGTCACTAATAGAACATGGGTTAAATATCTACCACAATCTGAAGTTCAAAATTACGTTGTTAAGAGAACCATGTATTCAAAATGATGGAAGATTACAATGAAATCATATTCCCGGCGAACAAGCTGGTCGCCGGAGGCGGCGTGTAGTTTCTAAAACACGCACACAGATTGTGCTGGTACAAAAAATAAATTGCCATTTAAAAATAAAGAGAACACTGAACTGATTACAACTCAAACCATGAATAAAGTGATAATTTATTTTCCCCCTCAAAACAGGACATTTTAAAAAATTTTTAGATAACATTATTTGAATTCAAGAAAACACATATTTCTTCAGTTTTTATTTAATGAAAAAATCAGGAGTAAACACATGAAAATAAATAATTTATCTATTATTGGATTTTTCTGAAGAACACATTTTTGCTTTAGTATATTTATTGTAGATTTCTTAAAAAAAAGAATGAAATGCTGCTTCTCCAAAAAGAAAACACGCAATGGTTTGTCACTTTTAAAAATGAAACAAACGCAAAGGTGTCTCCCATTTGAAATTTGACCGCACGAAGGCGCGAGCGAAGCAAACAGGTGGTTACGTAATTCAAAATCCGCAAAAGTATTCCATTCCATGACTTCGAAGCAGCGAAGAGATGGTCTCGTCTGCATCCAGAGTCGAGAATCCACTGCATGCGAGATTTCCTCCTCGGTGAACAGTGGAGAGCCACCCCCCGCCTTCACTGCGACTCCCAGACACAGGTCATCTTCCAACAGAGAATCGTGTTCTCAACCGCGTCATAATTCATGTATATGTGAGGTTGATCAAGGCTACGTGCAACAATACATTTATAAATTAACACTCGCATGCAACAGCCACAGATGATAACTATATCAAAACAGAAATAGTGATCAAGATAATTATGCTACGAGTGTATAATAAAAGCACTGATTTGTAAGTCATATCGATAATAATGTCAATAATAAGAACATTTCATGTTTCTAAATCAAAGTAGCACAAAACATTCACCGCGCAAATTCACGTGAAACATAATGAAAATAAATGAACCAAAACATTCAACACTTAATCACGTAAGTGTGTCTGCCAGTGAACGGGTTAAATTAAAGAATGTGATCAAAAAACAATACTCAATATAGGCCAATGTTAAGTGTGAATCTAAGAGTCGTTAAAATCTAAATTCATTTCATCATCTAAATGTCTGTCTTGCCATTGAACGGGTTAAAATCATAAATTTAAGCAAACCATTTCACAACATGGAATTATTGAAGCAGAAACTTTAAACACTCATCAAGAATCAACAAATGTTTCGGGTCTTTCTGATCTCACTGCAAATAGAAAAGTGGTTTCTCATTCAAATTGTGAACAGAAAAATGCATCAAAATATTCGTCGACCGAATTCACATGAGAGAGAATGCAATCAAAACAATAGCAGAATGTTAGAATTGACCCAGACTTCCAAACGCAAGTATCCCAAGTCAATAAATTAGGGTGTGTCTGAATAAAAAGAACTTACCTCTATCGATAAGAAATAACAAAACCGTTACAAATAAAAAATATCCAGCGGAATATTATGAAGTTTCATGAGATAGAACTCAATTCCATTTCCTTTAAATTGTGCATATTTCAAACTTCTGCTGTTTTGAGTTTGGACGCTATGATTTTTCTCTCCTAGAAATCGAAGTTGGACTAACGTTCTCCGAGAGAAGAAAGAGTGATCTTCGAATCTCGAAGCCAGCGACATACTCACGTTGGACCCAAGCGCATATTATTACCCTATGTTTACCAAATAATCACGTCAATCTGTGACGTCGCAGGGTTAATCAAGCAGCCACAAGCATGTTCGGCGATTTCAAGCAGGCAAAATCTGACATGTTAAGATCACCTTCAAATGGATGTTTACATTTCCAGAGATGCTAAATCCTTCCTGAGTGTATGTTACCCCTGTTAAAGTAGAGAAAAGTTTCACAATCGTTCTGTTTCCCGCACTCGGTGAGGAACATAGGACGTTAAAAGAAAATTTATTTTATTTTGGATTTATTTTTTATCTGATACATGTATCTTCTGTCAATTTGGAAGGAAAAGATATTAAAACATTAAATTTCATATCGTTTCAGCTTTATTCGGTGTATTTCCGTGAAGTTGGGGCAAATAATTGAGCAAATAAATTTCGACTTTTTTAAAAAAATATTTAATGACTGCATGTTTTTTTTTGCATGAAAGTGCATTTGAAGATTCTGTTGGATAATAAATTATTGATCTTTCAGATAAAATCAAACAGTTGCCTGGCTGAGTTAATGCGAGGCTAGTTTAGATTTCTTTGGTCTACTCATTCAGTTCTGCTCTGGGCGATATTCAGAAAAGAAAAAACTAGCGATTCTTTGGTATATTTAGAGGAAGAACTTACACAGCGTATTACAAAGAAAATACTGTATACCACCAACGCTCAGAGGAGATAGGTAACAAGAGACAAACTTGATTCATTCATTTTATAAGTCTGAGAGACAACGATGGATTTAGAAGTTATGGCAAAAGAAAAATTTTGAATAAAAAAAGGAGAAATAATATACCTGTATTTTTTGTGTAATTTGCTTTAAGATTTAACCGTGTAACGTTTCTTTTTTTCATTTTATACTCATAGAATGCGTATTTTAAACCATCGTAGAGAAGCATTAGTATTTGTCCCCAAGTATATATTAACAGGCAAAATTTGGGAAATAAGAAAAAAATATCAAGACTTTGCTAAAATTCAATAACTCTCTTTTTACTTTCATTATGCAGAAACATACAAAGAAAATGTGTAATCAAATCAAAAAATTCAGACTCGAAGTTTCGACAGATCTGCGTTTTAGACCTTCCGAGGTCGAAAAACTGCAATTTTGGGTGTATGTCTGTCTGTCTGTAGACACGATAACTCGAAAACTGGAGCTACGGATGAAATTTGGTATGTGATCTTGACACACGATTTGTAGGTTTCTATCAAATTTTGGACAGAAATCCGTCTAAGGAGATCCGTCTGTATGTCTTTTCTCATTCATGTGGTACTATAACTCAAAAACCTGATACCTAGATGGATAAAGTTTGTACACAGCTTTATCAGCCTGAATGTAGGTCAGATAAAGTTTGGGCCAAATCCGTCAAGGGTTTGACTGTTTGTCGGTCTGTATAATCGCATTCTTTTAGAATGCAATAATTTCATAAGAGTGGTAATGGAAATTTTGTATGTGGCCTTTTAACCTAAATTGTAGATTTGTGTCCAATTTTTGTGTCAATCGGTTAAACAAGAGCGTTTCAAATTGCATATTCGGTTTCTTCACCATTCTACGATGTCAAAAAAAAAAATCCCTTTTCAGCAAGCTTGAAGAGCAAAAGGTAGATTCTACGCTAATGTTACAAAGTAATGAAATATTACATCAATTGATCAAATACAGGCATAGCCAGTGACTTTTGTGTTCTACACATTGCAATATTTAAGCTGTAATTCTGTTTCATGACATTTACTTTTCACTGATATCGGTTTTATCATTTCATTTTTCATTTCAAAGTTGCTACTAGATTTATTGATGATAAATTGTTCGCATTTTCTTTTTATATGTAGCATAATCCTCAGCACGTAGGTAAATAAACATCCAACCGCGCAAATATCCCTTATTAACATTAAGCCATTACATCTAGAAGTAGTAACAAAATTGTGCCACAAGAATGAAGAACGACTCTCTGGAGTCAGTTTTGAAATACAGGTTTCTGCATATAGTGGCTGCGAACGTTGAAACATTTCAACATTACTAGAATGGAGCTTATTTGAGAGAGCTCGTTGCAGGAATAATAGTCACTAATTCTTAACACACAGAGAATAGTATTAAACATTGCTTAAATTGGCCTAATTTAACTTGCATGTTTAAAGCATAGGATATCAATGCAGACATTTTGAACAGGAAATTTAAATATCCATCGACAGTTAAAAAAATACACAGGCAAGAAAGCCCCAAACAATTTTGAGATATTTTCAATATAAAAAAGGATAAAGGAACTCTTATATATCTGTCTTTTTTGGCTATTTAATATTAAATTTATTAACAAACGTTGGTTTGGCCATGTTTAATTTAAATACAAAATTAAGTAATCTCTCCAAATTAACAGTTTGATTAATTAAAATTAACTATTTGTAAATAAAATTAAAATATTTGAATTCGTATGACGATATCTTCAATACCAAAACTTTTTTGGCTCATAGTATAGCCAGCAATCTTAAATCTTGTAATGATCTAATAATTATCTTAATTTAAATAAAGTTGTCTGTATGTATATACCTCCACATCTCTCTAAACCACTGGACTGATTTTCAAAGCCAGACTTTTGCACCTTTTTTTATTTGGAACCAAGAAAGTTCACCTTAACTTTTCAAAGCTTAAAAGTTACTTATAATTTCAGTTCAAATTAATAGAGCGTTTTCCGCGATATCTTTCAAACATTATCTCACAGAAGCATTTTACCTTATTAAATTTTTTAAAAATTAGCATTTCAGGGACAAAATTTCATTTCCATGCAATTTGCTTCTCTCACCAATATCTTTTCATAATTAATTTTATACAGAATTCGTAACAATATTCTTTATTGTTTGGGAACAGAATAATATTACGAAGATATGGTTGTAGATAATGCATATTCACAGAATTCTGGACTAATGCTAAAGAAAATTCTAAAGTAGACGTTAACAATTTATATCAGGACCAAATAGAGAATTAAAATTTAGAATTTTCTTTAGCGATGGTCAGATTGTGAATATAATCTAACAACTATATATACTACTAATTCATATATATAATGTGCAAATAATTTATTGTTGAAGGAATTGATTATACTGAGTACTCCTGGTAGAGACACATAGCTTCTGTGCATGCTGTCGTGCCCAGCAGGATAAAGGTTCCCGTGGGTCAATTACGTATGCATGGACTCAGGAATTTTGCAGATCTCCGGCCTCGGCAAACCAGAAGAAAGGCAAGATACCCTCGTTGTAATTTAGGCCTCCCCATTTGCATCCACTCACTGCCATGCTGTCGTAAAACTAATCGGAGGAGAATTCTCTTAGCATCATAAGCATTTTGCTTTTCAAAATTTAATGATGATTAATTTTACAAATATTTAAGAATAGAAACACCCTTTATATACGTTTTCAAGGAACTGACCTAAAACGACGCATAATCAATTTTATTATACAACTTTGATTATCACCAAATTTAATGCCTTCTTCTGCAATTCATTTAAAATCAATAATTTATAGTCTTTTAAGATATTGCTAGTATATTACTACTGGTAAAATCAATAGTGAATTCCATAAATTAAACATTTATCTTAAAAGTTATTTGTGATGAAAGTTGAATTTGGGAAATACTTTTTATATTTTAATACAGAATGACTATTTCCATCTAATGCTGACGTCATGGATGCTTTATTTATTCTGGATGAAGCCCTGTCGACTTTGAGTATATTTTCTATACGAAAGCGCAATGATTTCAGGTTAGGGTCTAGATTCATAGTTTAGGAGAAAGCCCTGACCTCTGTCTTCGAGAATGACAAATTTCCAGCGCCCACAACGAATTTACTATTTATTTGGGTCGGGGGGGGGGGTTGATGTGAAAGAACTTTTATCGTCGGGACGGAGTAGCATCGACCTCATGGTGTATATAAACCCAAGGCCTTTAAACTTCACTGATTTTTACTCACCAAACAATAAAAGAATCATAAAGAACAATACGATAATTTAATAAAACACTCAATGAAATTACACTGAATGATTTTATTCAATCCTCAGAAATTCTACCTGCTTTATTAGGGGTGTGGGTTGCCAGTGTATTGGGGTCAGCTAGGAAAAAAATTAGGGTTTTAGTTCAGCTAGAGTTCTCTAGAAAATTCTCTCTGAATTTGTCAGTCATTAGTAAAATTATAAAATTTGTAAGCAATTCATCTTGACATAAAACATAACATTAAAACCGGATACATACTTATTTTCTTGATATCAAGACTTGTATTTTATTAACATCTCTGGAACAAATTATTATTTCTTTGAAAAAATATTAAAATTGAAAAAGCAGCAAAGAATTTCCTTAATTTATTCATATAAAACTAATCAATTAAATAATTGTATAGTGCATCCATATGATAGTTAAAAACTATTCATTATAACAATTGAAATAATAATAATAGTACCGGTGCATCGTAAATAATCATTTTTTTTGAAGCGATTCATGTCTTTATATTGTTTTACCAAATTTATGTAGTATAGATGAATAACGATCGATAACAAATTTCAGCGCCCTGGGCTACGTGGCTGGCATGGCAATTTACTATTAGAAGTCCAGGGGGGGGGCTGAGTTCAGAAAAATTCTTTTATCGTGGGACAGATAATAAATCATGGTGTAATATAGAAGCCAAAACACTTTAACTTCACTGATTTTGCTCCACCAAACAATAGGGAATCATAAAGAACAATACGATACGGTAATAATTTTAGCTCAGATAAATTAACTGTAAGAAATGGTTCGACAGCGTCCAGCACTACAAGTGGTAAAATTAGACTAGAAAAGCGGTAGAGCGGTTTTCTAATGGAACCAACGATTTCGTTATGGGAAATTCCACTGTAGCTAAAAGACTGCCAGAAACCATTTGTTAGTTTCTGGAAAATGCAAATATACCCAATAACCTCCGTAGATAATGAAAAGTTAAAAAAAAGCGGAACTTCATATGCAAAAGAATAAACAATAAAATTGTTCTCAGATTTTTAATTACAGTACGCCTTTTCAAGTGGAAGTAAAGAGCCCTCTGAGAATTAGAAAATATTACTGTAGTTAAAAGCATTAATGTAATGACAAATCAAATTTAAAAATAATATCTCGTCGGAATTTCAGAAATTATTTTTTAACCGCATCTTTTCTTTTCAGTTTCTAACTACAAATATTTGGGAATTTTTCCTGCTTGGAGATTCTAACCTGTCTTCGTCTTCTTTATATTATTTTAAGAATTTGCGAAATAGAAGAACGTAATCGCACAATAAGAGCTTCAACGGACTGCAACAGTCCTTGGTTTCCATCTGTTGTTTTGTAAGCATTTTCCCATCAAACAGTTTAAAGCCCTCGACGATAATTTCTTCTAGAGAAGGCGCGAGTCTTGCTATCCAGGCTGAAAGTACTTGCCATTCATTTCAACAGTCAGAGCTGATTTTGGGGAAACTTATGTCACCCTCAATTTTCGGTGTATAAATTTAAACACGTTCCATGCCAAAGCCGTTTTTTGCTCGACTTTTGATTTAGGCCATTAGATGATGGGTGCGAAGATTGATATATTATCACCTAATATTTCATTACCATCGATTAACCCATATGTCATTGGCTTGCATGTGTAGTTATCACACATTCATTTCCACATGTGAGGGTGGGAGAGATTTCATAAACTGACTAAAGAGTTTGTGATGTCGGGTGAAGTACTTGCCACTGGTTTCAAAGATCAAAACTGGTTTGGAGGCAGAAAATAGTCACTTTTTAGGCTTCATCTATGATGGGCTTTAGAGAGGAAGGTAGTGTTGAAAAGTGCAGCTCTAGATGGCAAGGAACACTGCCTTAGATAAGTTTTTTGCGAACTAAAATCTGAAAGCCACATGAAATTAAAGATAATTAGCTGACAAATAAAAGTTATTGTAATGCAAGAATTAGTCTTGTAAATAAATACGAAATTTTATTATATGTATTTATTTTAACCTTACTTACAAATGTGCTGCGTCTGTATTAATGTTTTAAAATCAAGTGCATATTTTACAAGAGGAATAGAAAGATTCACCGACAACGTGGAATTAGAAGTCACATGTGGTCAGTTATTTGACTCTATTAGGGACATTTATAGGCAATGAGAAGAACACACAAGGTCACTAATGGGAGCAGCGTTAAATATCTACCACAATCTGAAGTTCAAAATTACGTTGTTAAGAGAACCATGTATTCAAATGATGGAAGATTACAATGAAATCATATTCCGGCTTGAACAACTGGGTCATGGAGGCCTTTGATGTAGTTCATACGCACACAGATTGTCTTCAATTACAAAATAAATTGCCATTTAAGAGAACACTGAACTGATTACAACTCAAACCATGAACAAAGTGATAATTTATTTCCCCCCTCAAAACAGGACATTTAAAAAAATTTTGAATATTATTTGAATTCAAGAAGCCACATATTTCTTCCAGTTTTATTTAAATGAAAAAATCAGGAGTAAACACATGAAAATAAATAATTTATCTGATGTTAGGATTTTTCTGAAGGACACACCTTTAGTATGTTTGTTGTAGATTTCTTAAAAAAAAGAGAAGTAAGTAAAGCTATGAAAACACGCAATGGTTTGTCCTTTTAAAAAAAAGAGAAACAAACGCAAAGTGTCTCCATTTGAAATTTGACCGCACGAAGAGGAAGCGCAGGCAAATGGAAACAGATTGGTTACGTAATTCAAATCCATAAAGTATTCCATTCCATGACTTCAAGAGCAGCGAAGGATGAATAAATCCGCATCGATTCAGAGATCCACTGCATGCGAGATTTCCTCCTCATTGAACAGTGGAGAGCCATCCCCCCACCGCCTTCACCGTCCCCAGACTGGTCATCTTTCCAACGAAGTCAAGTAATTTCTCAACGCGTCATAATTCATGTATATGTGAGGTTGATCAACACTCAGAGTGCTTGCTCATGCAACGACCCGCAGATGAAATCTATATCAAAACAAGTAGTGATCTAATTATGATGTATAATAACTAAGTACTGATTTGCAGCCATATCGATAGCAAAGCTATTATTAGAGCATTTCATCATTTCTGAATCAAAAGTAAAACATACAGGGAGCAAATTCATGTGAAACATAATGAAAATAAAATGAGCAAAACATTCAGCACTTAATCGCGTAAGTGTGTGTCTGCCAGTGAACAGGTTAGAATTAATAGATAAAAAAAGCAATTACTTAATATAGGTAATGATAAAATTATTGATCTAAAATTCGCTAAAATCTATTCATTTGACACCTAAATATCAGTCTTGCCATTGAACAGATTTAAAATCATAAATGTAAACAAACATTTTCACAGCATGAATCATTGGAGCGGGAAACTAGAAATACTCATCAAAGATCAACAGAAATGTTTCAGGTCTTTCTGATCTCACCAAATGAGAAAAGTGGTTTCTCATTCAAATTGCTTGAACGAAAAATGCATCAAAATATTCGTCGGTAGCCAGATTCATATGAGGAAAGAATGCAATCAAATAGCAGAATGTTAGAATTGTTAGACTTCCAAACACAAGTATCCCAAGTCAATAAATTAGGGTGTGTGAATGAGAACTTACATATCGAAATAACAAAACCATTACAAATAAAAAAAAAATATCCAGCTGGAATATTATGAAGTTTCATGAGATACAGCTCAATTCCATTTCCTTTAAATTGTGCATATTTCAAACTTCTGCTGTTTTGAGTTTGGACGCGGTTTCTCTCCCTAGAGAAATCGAAGTTGGACCAACGTTGTCTCGAGAGGAAAAGTCTTCAGAATCTCTCGAGAGCTTCCTTGGCTGCTCCCTCCGCGTTGGACCCAAAGCGCATATTTATTACCCTATGTTCCGATCTCGCGTCGTCAATCAGTGACGTCACGGGTCCA
>BGPR01041178.1:0-13707 GCA_013235015.1 Araneus ventricosus | reverse complement strand
TCTGAAGAAGAATTATATGAATGTTTGAAAAGTTTAAATGTCCCAACTCGACTTTCAGATATTAAAACACCAACGGTAAGTGATTATATTTCTTTTGGTTCTAAAAATTCTAATTAAAAATGCCTTTTTTTTTACAAAAAGATAAATGGCAATTCCTTCAAGTTTCAGTTAAAATCTAAAATAGAAGATATATGTATATATATATATATATATATATATTTATTGTATATATTTTCTTAACTCAAAATAGGAATGCTTTGTGCTGCACATTTGAAAGATGTTTGAGAATATAGAATGGTATTTCCACCACAACAGAGTACCTCCACATTATATTACAATACTGAGGACATATCTTAATGGAATTCATGTGAACAGATTGTTAGGAAAAGAGATTGCATTAAACTCCTCCCTTGCTTACTGGACTTCACTGCTATAGAATTTTTTTTTGGGGGGGGGGGTGTAAGATATGAATATAATGTTTGTATCTTGAGGGTAGCTACAATCAACAAGTTCAGAGCATCCATTTGATAGCGTTATTTTCAATTAGTTGGTTTTATCAGCTAGTTTTAGAGATAAAAATCAACAATTTAATTTCCAGTAACTAACAGAATTCCACATTTCTATAAACTAATTTGAGTTATGGAACTTTCATGTATGTTTATAATCTATATATACAGGGTGATCCAAATTAAACAGGAGGTGTTTACTCGTCTCTGTAGCAAAAACTACTTGACCAATTTAACCCAAATTTCATACACATGCTCTCCCGAGTATGTGGTTTCAATTTCTGAAAGAAAAAAAAAAGTTCATATTTTGGCCGCTTTTGGAGGAAATGGCACTGCGGTGCAGGCAATTTGCATATTTCTTAACATGTGCAACATTCTGTATCTATAAGGAATCGTGAAGCAGTTGATAAATCTTTTGTAAATAGGTGTGCTGTCTTGGTGTATATTTGTATTGTAGAGAAAATATATGATACTTCAAAAAAAAAAAAAAAGCCAGACTTTGTAGTAGTTCAATCTTATAGCCACAGGCAGACAAGGAACAACATCATAGTTTGCCAAATTGTTCGCAATAGCACGAATTTCTTCTTTTATGAATACTTAAAATTTTTATTTTATATCTATGTTCTATATACTAATTAACTGGATTTTTTTATCCTCCTAGCCACAGACATTGAACGTCGGGTATTCTAACTTAATCTACTAACTAAGTGAACTAAATCTACAATTACAGATGTAGAAATTGTGATTAACAGATTACAGATCCTTTGCAGAATAGTAAAAATATGTGGTGACGGCTTGTGCCTCTTTCCTCCCTGCCTTACCTGGTGTATAGTGATGTTTCAATGATGGTTAAAATTTGGCCTGCCGTTGTGAGTCATGTGTTGAACAACTTGCAAATGATCAAGTGCTTTACTCGGCAGCAGTCTGCAGTTCCTTATGGCACTAAATTTCAGTGCCTCACCGAAATGTTCAGTGGGGGCGATTGGGTTGAAAAAGTAGAGGGGCAAAAAATTTATAGACATCTAAAAGTACCCAAGAGTAAGGGGTAGACAACAGAAGTTAAAAATTTAGCTGCAAACTTGCCTAACTTTCAGGTACAATATTGCTTTTTAATAATTAGTTTTAGGCAGCTAAAATGAACTAAAAACTTAATTTTTCCCGTAAAAGGTGGGGGGAGGGGGCGACTGACTCGCCAGCCACTGGAAATGTCAAGCCCTGAATTTTTTATTAATTAAAAGCTATGCTTCCATTGGGCAAGAAAATAGCATGGCAATGTACAATATTTGTTAAGTAAATCAAATATAAAATGGCTAAGACATGAGAAAGAGAGATAATTAAATAAGATTTTTTTTACTTTATTGATATTGAAAAATGGCTCATAATTTTAAAATTGTTTTGAGGTTTCCAGTTACTTAAAATTGATTCAAAACTAGATTATTACAGTGGATGGAGATGCAAATATTCATTTGTTTTGTATCATTCTTTAAAATTAATAACTCATGGAGAAATTAGCTTTGTGCTGTTTTTTAAAAAATCTATTGGTTTACTTGTTATTTTAATTAATTACACAAGATAAAAGGATTTTGTTTATTATAATATTTTATATAAAAGGATTTTTTGCATTAAAGCTATTAAACATGAGAGTATTCTTATCCTGTGGGACAAGATACTTATAATGCATTAACTATGTGGATGAAGTCCTTTATATAATAGTTATTCAAAGTATGTATTATAACCAAATTGTCTTGTGGGTGTACGTGATTGCAATCCAATAAGCGAGATTTTAAAAAAATAAAGCTTTTTATTTTATAAATATTCTAAGAAAAGAAACATAGCACAAGTATTAAAACAGCACTCTTCAAAATTCACAACAGAGTTTACCAATAAATCTCAACACAGCGCTCAAAGGTTTCTTATCAGTTCACCAGCTTGCTTGCTGATCAAATTCCAACTAACTCTTCTTGGCTTGAGAGCTTGCTTTTATACTTTTTCAAACAGGAAGTGACTTCATTATGTAGGAAATAACGTAATCTCCAGAAAGTTCATGAAGCCAGTAGAAATAGGTTGACAGTTCGAGGTCTTCCTAGAAAACTCCTTTTGTCGCCAACTTTGTTGCTAAGTCGCCAAGATTAGCATCTCAGGGAAACAACTTTATAGCTTTGTAACTTTTGATGACTCTTGGTCATCCAAAGAGAATATCGCATGGTAATCATAGCGTTGGACCAAAAAGCATTTCCGCTGGAGTCAATCTGGTAACCTCATGTTCTGTGCTCCTATAGGCCAAGAGAAAGAGTGGCAAATGTGTATCCGAATCTGTCTGGTTCCTCGAAACAAATGAAGACGGATGATTTAAAATCGTTCGATTAAATCTCTCGACCAAGCCGTCATGCTCTGGATGTAACGCGGTCGTTCGGGTTTTCAGAATTCCCAAAAGCTTGCAAAGCTCGGTAAAGAGGGCAGAATTAAAATTTGTACCTTGATCAGAATGCAATATCATAGGCACGCCATAACATGAAATCCAGCTTCGTACGAGTTCTTCAGCTACAGTCGAGGCTTCCTGATCTGGAATAGGAATTGCTTCAGGCCACTTGGTAAAATAATCCATTAATACTTGGACATATCGATTGCCTTTTGTTGTTACTGGAAAAGGTCCCAAGCTATCCAAAGCCATCCATTCGAATGGAGCACCCATATTATAGTGCTGCAAGCGACCTTTAGTCTTTGTTTTAGGTCCTTTTCTGACTCCGCAAGCGTGGCATTATCTACACCATTTTTCAACGTCGGCACGAAGTCGATCCCAATTCTACTCCAAAATGCCCTCCGCTTGCGCTGTCATGAGTCTCTCGCAGAACTTCTGGAATTCTACTCTATTTTGGGAGAATTGGTTGCCATCGACAGGAGCTTCCATCGTCACTCTCCCACCTACGGTATAGAACACCATCCTTAAGATGTAAGGAGTCCCAAAGAGCCCAGTATCGTTTTGTTGCAGGACTCTCCGGAGCGATTTCTTGCCAAGATGGTCGATCTGCCGAATTTAGTTTCTTCTCCAGAATTGGCTTAATAGCAGGATCTTCTAGCTGTGCCTTTTGGATCTCGCATGAAGACCAGGGATCTACAGATGTCGTTGTTAAAACTTTTACAGAAGTATCTGTCTCTATTCCGAACTTTTTCTCGGCGTTAGCACAATGTTTGCAGCTTTCTTTACAAGGCCTTTGAGAGAGGGCATCTGCATTTCTGTGAGAGGTCCCTTTGCGTTGCTAGATTTTGAAATCGTACTTCTGAAGTCTTTGGATCCAGTGAGCTACCTGGCCTTCAGGTTCCTTAAAATTCAAAAGCCATCTTAAGGAAACATAATCAGTTCGCAGAAGAAATTTCTGTCCATAGAGGTAGTGATGGAAATGCTCTATAGATTTAACAATGCCAGTAATTCTTTACGTGTGACACAATAATTTCTTTCTGGCTTACCCCAAGCTCTTGCTGAAGTAAGTGATGACACGTTCCTCGCTTTTTGTAGCCTCTGGAATAATTTACGAAGGTTATTTAGATGCTCTTCAAATGTTCGTCCTACTATTATAATGTCATCTAGATACACTAAGCAGGTTTCAGATGATAGTCCATGTAGTACTGTCTCCATTAGTCTTTCAAATGTAGCTGGGGTGTTACAAAGTCCGAAAGGCATTACCTTAAATTGCCAGAGTCCTTGTCCAGTGGTGAAGGCTGTCTTTTCTCTATCTTCAGGTCGGATCTCAACTTGCCGGTATCCACTTTTCAAATCCAGTGTCGTAAACCATTGACTTCCATTCAAAACATCCAGGGTGTCGTCTATTCGTGGCAGGGGATAACTGTCCTTTTTCGTAATTTCGTTCAGTTTCCTATAGTCAACACAGAATCATGTTGATCCATCTTTCTTTTTAACAAGCACAATAGGCAAAGCCCAAGGGCCTGATGATTCCTCAATTATCCCGTTGTCAACCATTTCTTTAACTAGATGATCTGCTTCTTCTTTCCTTGCAAGGTGCAAACATCTTGGGTATTGCTTGATTGGTGGATGGATACCTGTATTAATTCTATGTTGTGTCAGATTGCAGCGGCCGACATCAGCGTTACAGGTCAAAAACAAGTTCTGAAATTCTTTAAGTAACTTCCTTACTTCTGTTCGTTGTTCTTCATTAAGTATTTCAAAATTTCCAAGGTTGATGGTAGATGTTGTGCTCCGGAAAAACTTGAGGACAAGCGACGATATCCACCACTGGTTCACAGGCCGCAATAACAGCTCATTTGTCCAGAATCTTGGGTTATTGTTTAAATTCAGAACTCTAACGGGAATGGCTTCCATTTCCAAATCAACGAGTGTGTCCGCCACAAGAACACCTTTTTGGGAGACTTGGCTAGGAAATTCCATGATAAGACATTCTGATCTTGCTGGTATTATAGTTCTCTTTTTGGCCAATACGGAGTACGACTTTGAATGCTGTACACTGGCTGAAAGCGGAGGAATTTCCTCTCCTCCTGTGCGTATCTCGTTCTTTTCCAGGTCTACTGTAAAGTTAAATTTTTGAAGGAAATCCAGGCTGAGAATACAGGGATTGGTGATGTCAGCTACGTAGATTCTGTGATGAAATTTTCTTGACCCACATTCAATAGATGCATCCAGTTTGCCTCTTATTTGTTTTTTCACCAGTAGCGGTCTTTAAAGAAATGTTAGGAGCCGTGTAAATAAGCTGTTCCTTCAATTTTTGTGCCAAGTCTGTTCTTAAGAGTGACGTTTGCACCTTTATCCACCAACATCAAACACTAGATACCGCAAATAGATCCTTCTAAGTAGAGTCCATATTTCTTTCCGCTAGGTGAGGAGACTCTCGGTTCTTCTTCAGGGGCTTTATTCAGAGAAGGCAGCCTTTGTCCCGTAAGACAGCCTTGTGTTAGTTTTCCTGGTTCGAAGTAATCACCTGGAACTCCCTCTGCATGTGCCCCTTCTTGTTGCACTTCCAGCAAGTCATGTTCGAGTTTCGCCGAGGAGTGTTCTTCTTTCCATCAACACTATTGTTTAATAATTTTTCCAGCCTGTTAAAGAAGAATTCAAATTTATATTCTCTTTCTCTACTTGTATGATCCTCCGTCTCGATTGATCTGACGTGTCTGGATGCCTTGGAAACAGTTCTCGCAGCCTCATATTATAAGTCGGAGATAATTTCAGATCTTTTGCGTCCATCAATCTGGTTGAATGTTGCGTGTCTTCGTCTCTGATGGCGTCGACGAAGTACTAGGCTGCTAATCTTTCTCGAACATCCAGAGGGCACTTGGCATAGGCCAGGCTCATGAGTCGTTCCACATCGGCAGTCAATACTTGGAAGGCCTTCTCCTGGCTTCTTTCTTGTTTTCAGTTCAGTTCTATAAAATTACATCAGATGGCTGTCTCCAAATCTAGATTCCAAAGCTTTCTCGATGGTCATTAAGTCTGTCAACTTATTAGCTGGAGTTCCTTGAAGAACCTCCACCGCTGATCCTCGGAGCGATGCCACAAGTTGACTGGCTTTCACAAAATCTGTCCATCCACTTGTAGAGCTCACAACGTCAAACTGAGTCTTAAAGACTGTCCATGATGTTTGTCCGTCGAATTTCGGTTGTTTGACTGTCGATCAAAGAGACAGATGGAAAATAGTTCGGCCTTTCTTCAAGTTCATTTATTCTCCTCTCAAGGTTGCTGATATTCTCTTGAACTTTTTCCTCTACTCCCTCGATCTTCCTTTGAACTTCGCTCTCAACTTCCTTGATTTTTAGTTTCACACATTGGACTTCCTCTTCTATTTTTCCAATGCATCCGTGAACATGAATTTTAATTTCTTCAACTTGAAACTTGGTATGTGCTTGGATCTGGCTTTTCATTTCCTCTTGTCCAGATTGCATCTCTTATTCTAGTCTCTCTTGTCCAGATTGCATCTCTTATTCTAGTCTCTCTTGTCCGGATCACATCTCTTGTTCTAGTCTCTCTTATCCAGCCCCCATTTTGTCTTCCAATCTGGCTTTCATTTCTGCCATCATGTCAAACAGCTTCTCAAAATTTTCATCCATTGATGTGGTCAAAGGTCCGGTCTCTGGCATTTACAGGAAAATCAAAATATCCCACTTCTGACACCAAATGTAACGAAATTGTCTTGTGGGTGTACGTGAATGCAATCCAATAAGCAGGATTAAAAAAAAAAGTAAAGCTCTTTATTTTACAAAAAAGAAACATAGTACAAGTATTAAAACGGCACTCATAAAAATTCACAACAGAGTTTACCAATAAATCTCAACACAGTGCTGAAAGGTTTCTTATCAGTTCACCAGCTTGCTTGCTGATCAAACTCCAACTAACTCTTCTTGGCTTGAGAGCTTGCTTTTATACTTTTTCAAACAGGAAGTGACTTCATTATGTAGGAAATAACGTAATCTCCAGAAAGTTCATGAAGCCAGTAGAAATAGGTTGAAAGTTCGAGGTCCTTCTAGAAAACTCCTTTTGTCGCCAAGATTAGCATCTCGGGGAAACAACTTTATAGTTTTGTAACAGTATACATATTCTTGGATACTCTGTGTATGAATAGTGTTTTACTGTGCATTAATTGAATGTTTGATGTTTAAATTGATATTTCAGAACCTGTGGTTAGAAGTTATTTGATATCTGGGAACTTTAATTAATGACTATTTTTAATTTCTGTTGGTCTTGTAAAAATTAGTGTAAATAGGAATATATAACTTTATTTATGGTTAGATATTTTTCTGCATATTTGAAATTAATATTGCTTTTATATTTCAAACTTGATGATCATCCAGTATTTTACTTTTTGTTACTTTTGATAACTGTCTTTCATAAAAAGCTCTATGTTGCTTTTAAAGTTGCTGATTCTCTTTTGTTTTAGAAAGAATTTATGATCAGAGTGTTTGAATGCTTTTTAAAAGATTTGCAGATAGATATCATGCATCAGAATTTGGTAAGTTCTTAAAAATATTTTCCTTAATTTGTGAAATATTATTTTATAATTGTCAAGTAATATTCAATAATTTAGTTTTTAATTATTTAAGGTTACTTTATTGTGCTGGTATGCATACATTCCATATGCTATTTTTTTTCTTTATAGAGAACATTTCTTTCAATAAAGCATATTGAATATCCAGAAATCCTTGAAGAAGGGCAGTCTATAGTACTGCTTGTAATGTTTGTGTAAGTCGTAGTTTATTTTTTAAACAGAATGTTAACTAAAAATGCTTTGAAAAATAAGTGAATGCTTTTTTGGTTTTAATGTACATGGTTCATTGTTTAACTTAATTATTTTGGATCTCCGTCTTCCTGTAATTATTGTATCCAACTTTCAGTTATTGCACTATTTGTAAATATTCAAATTAAAAGTCTGCAGTGTATATTTTCTTTGAGGTTGAACTTTATAGTGTTATACAAATATTTCATAGCTAAGGTAACTAAAAACTAGTTTTGCTTCTGTTAATCTTCTCCCCATCCTTTTTAAAAGTTTGATTTTGTTAGATGAAGTAGTTTTAGTTGAATTTCCCAAGAAGAGTTTTGTTTAATATCATTATTTATTTGCATCGAATCGAAGTCTTGCGATTCATTTTTAAAAAAATTCTGGTACTTGCGTATTAACGCCACCGCAGCCACAGATTTGGCGGTTTTTAAGTGCCGCCAATCTTGGCGCAGCTTCAACTGCAGTGGCGTTAATACGTAAGTACCAAAATTCTTTTTTTTCTGCCTCGTATACATACATAGCTATCCCCGACCTGATTGAAGCTGTGTGGTCCAAACAAGTCGCACAAAGTAACCCAACCCAAACAATTCTACTTAAAGCAGCAAAAGGGATGGATAAAAACAAAAACAGAAAATCCAAAGTGAAAAAGCAAGGTTAAACAATTCTTTTGACAATATCGCAAGAGGCCCACCTAAAAAAAATCAGTTTTTAGTAAGTCTTTGAATTCTTTACTTTGCCAATTACTTGCCCAATGAGTCCACTTGTGATACTTAATCAGCACATGAAAAACGGAACCTTGCCCTCTTCCACACGGGCACTGGGGATCTTTCCCAATCAAAGTGAACCTGATGAGTAGGAAAACACCATGGCCCATAAAAACTTAATTTAAGAAGAAATCGCTATTCAAGGCAAGTAGTCTCGTATACATATCTACTGTGTTAACCCATTCACTGCCAGCAACATTTAGAGCACAGCCAGACTCTATAAGATATCTTGTAGTTGGCAGTGAATGGGTTAACTTATGATTATATATTCAATGATTCTAATTTCACAGCTAATGAAAAACCTTTTCCCTACTAGATTTTAGTTCAGCATATTTTATGCTTGTTGATTCTTCGGATTTTATTATTTAGACTATTTTTCTAAGAAAGGAATTTCTTAATCTCAAAATATTTTGTTACAGTAAAATACAATCGCAAGATTTTTAGAAGAATTCACATTTTGTTAACTGAATTTTGACATAGAAAGAAATGGGAATAATAGCCATTTGTAGTGATAAAATTTTGTAAATAGACAAAAAGCAATAAAAAGAGGAATCTTTCTCCCTAAAGGATGACAAAAGTAATTACATGCTTGGCAGTTTCTTACATATCCTTTTTTCTGAATTATTATTTCCAGTTATGCTAATCTAGATTTTTTGTTTTTATTAGCTTCACTTAATTTGTTTCAGATGTGCGTATTGCTTTTAAACAATTTTTTTTCAATATTGTATATTTGTCTCTTTATTTTACAGGATTCCATGGTTGACTTAAAATTTTGCAAATTAACTTGCTAATAGTGACCTTACCAAATTTTGTACAGTTGAACCTCGATTAAGAGATACTAAATTTTGATTCCTGACTTCTTTTCTTTCTACAAGCCTTTCAAAAATTGTTTATTGGAAGTTATAAAAATAAATTCGCAAGTAAATGCCATATATTAACTTGCTTATGCTTCTATTAGTCTTCAAACCTCTTGCATGTACTTTTTAAAACTATTCTGATGAAAGGATTCAATGGAATGTTACTGATTTTCACCATTTTCTCTGCATTTTCCTGATTATTTTTGAAGGGTGTTCTGAAAAGAATAATTTCTCCTACTAAACAATACAAAACTTTGACACATTTACAGAGCCATTTTTTGAATGAAAATGCATGGATTTTGGCATAAATCACTATTGAAACACTTAAGAATGAAAACGCATGTTTCTAATTATTTTTTTTTTCTAAATAAGTTTAAAACGATCAACTTCTGATAATGACCTTTAACATGCCGTTGCTTTGTAAAAACTGCATTCAGTGCCAACTTTGTCACCCTTTTCTGAAAAATTCATTGCTTTTATTAAATGAAAAACGCAGCTCAATTTTCTGGCACCCAGCTCTGTTAATAGATACTTTGATTGATGAAAGCCCAGATAATCAAGGTTCTACTCCACATTTAATTTTGGATTAATAATTTCTAAAGCAACTTGTATTCTAGTTATTTTCATCTGTGTTTTCTGAGTCTAAGAAGTCAAAAATTATGTTATATTCCTATATAATAGTAATAAAAAAGAATTCAGCATGATTTTTGTTTTGCATCTAAAAAATTGGAATGTCAAGTATGAATTAAATTTTTAATTTTATGATTTTTAATATTTTTCCTCCTTGTAATTATTTTCTGTTTTTACTCTGAATGTATTTTATTTAAGCATTTTCTTTTTTGTAATATATTCTTTGTTCTATTGTAGAAATTACATAACTAACGCAGATTCTTTGGAAATTTATGCTCGGGATATAATTTTCCCAAGTAAGAATTTATTTCCTTTGTGTATTTTATTTTTTCACTATCTCTGTTTATTCTAATTTCATATTCTATGCATTTATAATAAGAACAATATCTTTTTATGTTTGGTCTTCAGATTGTACACTGTTTCCTTTTTGTGAATATTATAAATCTGTTTTAAAATAAAGGCTTTAAAAATTAATTTGATGCTCTAAGAGAAAAGAAAAGATTTATTTTTAGTTATTTGTATGTTATAAAAAAAATCTCAATTTTTTATCATTTCTCATGTTATTTTAAAATTGATGATCTTTCTTTTTTTTAACTTCATAAATTAAAAGCAGAAAACTGCTAATTATTTATTTGTGGTTCAAAATAACTTCCTTCTATACAATAATATTGTATCCATATCAAAAAGGTTTACATTCCTGCTACGGAACTAAGCATTATTATTGTTTAGAATCGAGCTGCAATAATCCGTAACAATTTCTAGGCTACAGTTTATACTTTTCTTGGAATAATCATTGGAAAATCATAAGTATTCAAGAGAGAACAGATTGTAGATCATGTAGAGTATTACTTTTATATAAAGAATAAGCATTAAATACATTGGACAGCAACACTGTCACTGAATTAATAAAATAGGTTAGTTACAGTGTGGATGTTTTATAGAATTAAAATGGAGAGTGTAATAGATATAAACTGATTCAACTACCAGACTGTTCAATATAAGAAAAGAGTTCAAATGGATCTAATGAATCTAGAAGTTAAACTGTCTTTCAAAAGGATACATCTAATTAAGAGGTACTAAGTTGTATCTAACTGTATATTTTTTGAATGAATTTGTTGGCCATGTACTAAGTTTTGAGAGAATATATGGACGGAAAAAATAGATGTCTAGTCTTATAAAGAAGACAAGGAAAATTTATTTGTTTATTAAGCAACAGAATGCATATTGGTTTCAGAGATGCATACTGTAACAAAATAATCATAGTTTTCCAACTTGCATAAAATTGATGAAAAATGAAGTCCTTGACTTTTATTTTGTAGGTGGTTATCAAATGCCATAAATTTTTAAAAAACTAGAAAATGCCTCGTCGGTAACGGGAATCGCCTCTTCATTCGAGAGATTTCCCATCAAATTTGACGTGTTTAAATAGATATATATTTGAGACAAATGTTTAACATTGATTGAAAACAAATAAAATAAACATATATTTTATGATGGGAAATATTTTTTATTAGATGTCTTTATTCAAAACATTCTCATTCCGTGTGAAGGTTTTGAATAAAGAAACATGTAAATACATTCCGTGTGAAGTATTTCAAAGGAATTCTTTTTCGAAATTCTAATCAGAAACAGCACTTGTCTGTTTGTCCTACGTTGCCAAAAAATATTATCAAATTATATAATCGGGGCATCCAAACTATATAGCGCGCATGATATACCACTGACGTGATTTACTACTTTCTATTAAAAAACGGAAATTAATTTGAAATATAGGATTAATCTAATTTAAAATTTCTCAGGAACTATTTAACTTTTTTCAGTGCGCTCAAAATCTTATTGCTGTTAACCAGACTTATTTCCCTCTTGATATGTTTAATTCTTAAACTGATGAATCATGCAAGTTGATCATAATGACATAAATTTTATATTGATCAATAGCAAATTTTATTTCGCTATTTTAGAGCTATTAATCTGAAATTATTCCTGAATTGCATATTTCTATATTTTGTATTTATTTTATTACTCTTAATTCTAAATTGTTCTTATTTTATTACACTTAATTTCTATTGTTTTTAAAGTAACAGTCATGTCTGTTTATTTCAAACATTGAAATTGTTTCAGTGATAAAATATTCTTTTAATATATATCCAATTCTTAAGCTGTCATTTTGATCCTAATTCTAATTATCACTTATGTTTTGATAATTACTCATTCTTTCATTTGAGTTTCAATTAAACATATTTTTTTCTTCTTTAGAGCCAAAAAGGACAAAAAAGATTTTGAATTATTTGATTGTTTTTTGGAAATATTTTTTAATGAAATATGCTAATTTTCAAGCAATAGCTGAAAAGTTTGTAAGTTTCTCTCCATATTTTTCTTTTATTCTGTGCATTTTTAAAAAATTTAAAACAGTAAGCATTTCTAATAATGAGGTATTTAAATGGCATTTTGATAATTACTATTCTTTTTAAATGACTGAAAAGTATTTTTATGTCCATGTAAAATTTTCTTTCCTAAAGTTTAACTAATTGTGTTTCCAAAGCAGTTACTTGCTTACATACGTACAAATAATTTATAAAATACATGCTTTATTTCTTAACAAGAAATCTTGATTTTGGATTTTTGAAATTTATACTTCATTTCATATAATAATTTTTTGAAATCATTTTCTCTAAAGTCATAATTTATAAAATAAGTTTTATAAGTTCTTGGTTTTTTTTTTTTTTTTTTGCCCCCTCGCTTGATCTAATATCATAATTTCTTCAACTTGTTTTTAAATTTTATGATATGATTTTAGAAGTATGCATTTTGTTTTTTCAGCTAGAAAGAAAACAGAGAGCAGATGGTCCTTTCTGTCGGAAAATGAAATTGGGAGGGAGAAATATAATGAGTTTATTAACCTTGAGGAATTAGAATCTAGCAAAGAAGAAGTTATTTTTTTTCATGTTTCTGACTATAATGTGTGATTTTGTGACATTTTCCTTAGTTTTAACTCTTTTATTATTAACCCTCTCGCACAGGAGGCATGCGCGGTCCGGGATGCAGGTCTAGAAAATTCTGGAATAAGTAACAGTGACAAGGCTGGTCTGAGGTTTTGCTTCTTTGAGGGAGGTGAGGTTCTGAGACTTCTTAGGAGACAAGTGTGGTAAGGACAATTGACCTTGCCACCTGGCCCATTTCGTCTTCTGGTAGGGAAGGTCATAAACGGGTGAGTGGGTGGTGGGGAAATGATCACCCCTGGTTAGGAGGGTCCACCACATGTTGCATCCTCCCAAAAAGTCCCAGTTTCTGAAAAGGGATGAAGAAAAAAATCAAGCCTAGGAATTAAATAAGTAAATGAACAAAATGCTTTTTTCCCTGATTTATGTTGTTTTGTTTGATATTATGATCTTATCATATATGAATAAAAATATGAACTTTTCTTCCTTGTTATAGTTTTAAATTAAATGTCTGCAGTGAAGTTTAAAACTTTAAGTATAATAAAATAATAGAATATGCATTGATGCTTTGAATTCTCTATTTTTTAAGATTTGGTTCCCAAGTGCTTTTTCTGATATTATGGAAATGTTCAAACATTTCATTAGTTTATATTTTAATGCTTCAACAACTTTGGTGAAACATAATATTCTTTAATGATTGATTCAGAAGAATACTGAAATTGTATTGTGAAGATGTTTACACTTTCAACAAAAGACTTAGCCACCTTGTACCT
>BGPR01041177.1:0-10736 GCA_013235015.1 Araneus ventricosus | reverse complement strand
CCATGAACTTTTTTAAGAAAATTCAAGGACTTTCCCATGAACTTTTTTAAGAAAATTCAAGGACTTTTCCAGGAACTTTAAGAAAATTCGAGGACTTTCCCAGGAACTGTTTAAGGAAATTCAAGGGCTTTTCCAGGAACTTTTTAAGAAAATTCAAGGACCATAAAATTACATATTTTAAGACATAAAAATGCAAATGATAAGTTTAAATCAAATTAATCATTTGCATCATTTTTATTTTTGGAATAAAAAAAATATGGATCTATAATTCTAATTATAAACTGTACCACATTTTATCCCTCTAGCTATTTCAGTTTTTGAGTTATTGTGTTCACATGGACACAGACTTCTCTGGCTCTATGAAATTAAATAACATACACTTTGAAAACAGATTTCATTGCAGAGAAAATCGGTTATTGGCATTTAAAACAAAATTCTGTTCAAATATATCAGCTACTTTCGAAATACATTAGGATATTCGCAGGACTATTTTACTCGACGGAGAAATACCCTCTGTAGCTTTTACTGTATTGTCAAATTAAGCAGTCTTTCAATATACAAAGGGAGAAAAGATTGATGATTGACGGAATTCCCAAACTAACAAACTTTTTTTCTGGCAATGGAATTCTCAAGACGAAACCAAGTCAGAAACTGATTTTCTCTTCTGTCCCAAAAAATACTGGATGGACATTTTGCTTATTTTTCAAGGACTTTTCCAAGTATCCAACGAAAAATCAAGCACTTTTCCAGGGCCCTGAGTAAGGGAAACAAAATTCAAGGATTTTCAACGACCGTAGGAACACTGTGAAATACGGGACGTACGGCAACCCAAATATAAATATCAATTTTTAAGAATGCAGAATTAATTTGGATCAATTTAAGTTATGACTGAGCCGTCTCCAAAAACGGAATAGTTATCTCGTTCTCTAAAACTGGTTTCACAAACCAAGACTCCAATAATACATGTCGATATTTATAAGTTGTAAGGAAAAAAAAATCCCGTAATTGCATCGTCTCGTAGTGAAATTTACCAACATAATGTGTCTGCTGACGTTCTGAACGAGGTATGCGACTCTGACACTCAAGGTCTAGGCATCCTCGACACAACTCCCTCGACAACCCTCCCTCTTCGTAACGACATAATTTGTAATCATTCGCTTAACCCTTACTGGTCAAAAGTCCCCAACCAACTCAACAAGACAGTCTTTAGGTGAAATTCAACATTTATTCAGTCAGAACAGTAAGAGTAACAGTGACCGCATGACCGTTGAATAACGTAATGCATGTTCCTATCGGTGTTCATGACACAGAAAGAGGTTTTGCTTCAACACTCCGAACCATCCATCTAATTGGCCGACTCCTCCTTTGCTATCTCTTAACTAGAGGAGGGGTCATCTAAATAGATAGTAGGTATGAATCCTATTTGATTAGTATGGCGATCAACGTGTTACAGTTTTTAACATAGGACTACGTTCCTCCCATTGGGGTGTCGGGAAGGAATTTGATTCACACGCCAAAACGCCACTAAAAACGTTATATAGGTGATCCTCTATATCTCGGTAACTACACATGTTAAAAACATAACTAATGTCTTATTTTAGAGATAAAGGGTAACAACAGAAATTACAAAAAAAAATTGAAAATCGGAGGAGAATCACGCGAATCAAGTAGTCCTACGCCTTTAACATCAGCGGCTGAGAAAGTCCGGGACTTTGAACCTTCTCAAACAAGGTGTATCAAAACAAATTTTGGAATACCCGTGAATGGCTTGCCTAAATTTTTCGATTCGAATGAGTGGAATACAAAAACCAGTTGTTGGGACGAATGGAATGGAGTAATGGTGAATGCCCAACTTTACGGGCGGAACATGCGGCAACCTCTCAGACAGACGTAACACCCTTCTTCAGTAGGAGGCAACTCGACCACGCCATTATATCCCACCGGGAATAAAGACTGCTTACTTAAACGGCAGGTTTCCATCCCCATATTTGAGGTGCCCCCTTTAATTCGAATGGAAACTTCTTTTCACCAGATTTGATTTGGTAACATTAATATAATAGCACAGATCTCTCGGTAACGCTCTGACGTCGTCAACAATAAAACTCGCGCGAAGCACTGCGAGACGTTAAACAGCATTATTTCATTGTTAGAGAACCTAAATTTCAGTTATTTTAAATGTAAAAGAGTAATTGCCGTCCTAATTTCTAATTGAACAGCTCTAAATTAGTGAAATAAAATTTTCTATCGATTGATATAAAATTTATCTCGCTATGATCAAGAGTTGCCGAGAAATTTTAAATTATATTAATCATGTATTTCAAATTAATTTCCGTTTTTTAGTCCGAAAGTAGTAAGTTACGTCAGTGGTATATCATACGCGTGATATAGTTTGGACGCCACGATGCATCTAATTTAGTGCAATCGTGATATAATTTGATAATATTTTTTAGCAACGTTTGAGAAACTAGATTTTCTATCTATCCTGATTATATCTACTACATTTTCTAGATTTTTTTAGACAAAGAGGTTTTTTGAATAAAGAAATATGTAAATAAAAAAATATTTCCTGTCATAAAACATGTTTATTTTATTTGTTTTCAATCAATGTTAAACTTTTCTCTCGCATACATATCTATTTAAACACGTCAAATTTGACGGAAAATCTCTCGAATGAAGAGGCAATTTGCACCCGTCATACCATGACGGGTTATTTTTCTAGTTTAGAAAAGTCATTTCAGAAGTAAGAATGCTGAAAATCGCATGCAATAAAATGCATCTACTCTGCATTCTTACAACAATTTACGCGTTAAAACCTTTCTTACTTCGTGCAATAAATGATACAGAAAGGGCTCGATAAAAATCGAAACCTTTGAAGGGCATAATCCATCAGGATCGTCGAGATATCTCATTTCCTCCCAGGTAAAAATTTGAATTCAAGAACGAACGAAAGCCAAGTGGAAATTTCAACCCCGACTTCCAAAAGTAAAGTAACTCGATAAGATATGTAAATGCATCGACGCATCCATTTTTCAAAAAAGCAGCAAGAACTTTTCCCGTTCGCAAGCCAACACGTGAGAGTTGTAAATAACGAACCGCGCGATAAAAGTGTCATTTTATTCGGATACACAACCAGGGAAAACATCTCACTTCGGCTGTAGATAGTCACGTCTGAACTTGAGATTTAAATAGTTTTCTAAGGGAAACCTTCGCCCAAAGAGGACACGAGTGAATATTAACTAGAACATGGGAGAATATATAACTAGCTCTTCAGACGAATTTTAATTCTGGAAGCAGAAAAAACTCATTAAAAAAAGCAAACGAACTTGGTGATGGGGTTGAAAGCATGGGAGATGACGTCGCCGAGGGGAGGCGCAGAGTAATGTTGGAACACTTGTTTGATGAGTAATTTTGCCACGTCTTGACCGGCACCATGCAATAAATAAGTCATTACGCAAAGCCTACCTGAGGCAAGGTTTCTGAAGGACATGTCCAGAGGGTATCTTGAGGTAATTTCTTCTAGGAATTCCTGCATTCAGTGCATTTCTATTTCCAGAACTTAAGGTGATGGATCTGCGTTCGTCTCTTGGATAGAAGGCATCTAATCAGTGGCGAATCCAGGGGGACTATCGGGCTGCAGCCCCCCCAAGCGCTTGATTTTATTTAAAATCACTACAACTGTTTGCTCTTAATTTTCATTTTAAAAAATAATAAAATCGTGACATTGCTTTCTGGCTTGACAGGCTCGAAAATTTACCTACTTTTCTAGTCATTCTACTTGTAGAGTTGATGCGGTCGAAAACATTTTATGGCTAGTTATTTAATTATATTTTTTTATTAAATTATCGAGAGTATTGTAGTTATGATTCTTATTGTCAGGTGAAGAAAGTCTGTAAAGTTAAAGTGTTTTGGTTTACATAGCCATGAGGTTTGACATTCGTCACTCCGATACAAAATTTTAATGACCTCGCCCTCCCCCCGCCCCGAATCCTGGATTCGCCACTGCATCTAATCCATATTTTTAGTTTCATTGAACGAATTTAATAAATTTTTCAAGGTTTTAAAAAGAATGTGTTTGTAGATAAAAAGCAATTTTTAAACTCATTGCTCGGCTAATTTGTCAGTTAAACATTAAAAATATTTTTTTTAGACTTGTAGCATCATTCTTCTTGAATTAAGTCTTGAGCAATCATACTTTTACTCCATAACAATTCCTTCAAATTATTCATAATTACGTACTTCTTGAATTACCCAAGAGTTTTTTTCAAAATGAAGACAATATGGCCTAATATATAAGCAAAATTAACGGATGGACCAAGTTTAGAAAGACTATATAAGCGGCGAAGATATAAAAATATTTTTCTCACTTGTCTGTACCATATGTTGTACTGATTTAACCATTTAATTAAACCATTAAATCAAAAAGCAGCGATTGTTGCACGAGGAATTTAAAACAACAACAACAAAGAAAAAATATGTTTGACTGAAAATATAGTGTATTTTTTCTTGCATTTCAAACAATGAATTTTCGAATTTATGACTTTTTGATGAAGAATATTAATTCGAAAAACTCGAATCAAGTACAGCATTCGAGAAATTATCAAGCAGAGCAATCTTATCGATTAAAACCGACAAAACTAACAGATTTAACAACACAGACATTTATTGGTAATTTTCTGATCGCTTACTTACGATAACCTAGGTCATGTTTTCACTCTCGTCACTGACGCAAACACCAGAAACGTCCAGAAGATTTTGAAATCGAAAAAGAAATCTTCAGCTCCTATAACGTTCGTAAATTATATTTATTTTTTTCTCGAAACAAATATATGTACGTGGACAATTTTTTTAACCGAGTGCTGGAAAATCTATTAAAAGCGCCTGGTAATTAGTTAAGAAAAACTAATACAGTCAAACTTGGATAATTCGAAGTTGAAGGGACCAGAAAAAAGTTCGAAATATCCAAAATTTCGAATTACATATATTCTCTCAAACAGAAAAGATAAATACTTCTACGTTTTTTTCATTAAATCGAACATTTTTTACTAGCTTAAATATTCATCACTCTTTTAAAAAAAAGGCAGATATTTTTAATTGCTTCTGTGCAATGTAATCTGAAAATGCAGACAGGCTTTGGATTTAGTTTTTTAGTTTTAGTTATATTAACGTCCCGTTTTGAAGCAACACGAGGGCTATTTTGGGACGGACCTCGTAATTTTGAACCTCGGTCAGATGACGAGGACGACACCTGAGCTGGCACCCCCCTCTCCAAACTTCCACGCCACACCAACGGGAGGACGTTTGACCACTACGTATGATTTAACGTGCAACAGGCCCCATACACGGCGGATCTTCAGTGGAATCGGGTCTCGAACCTGGAACCCTCCGGCCCCAAAGCCGAGACCTTACCACTAGGCCACCGCGGCCTCAACAGGCTTTGGATGACCAATCAGTAGTGAATAAAAATCCTCGAAAATCAACGAATAGTGACATTCCAGCCCTCGCTTTTCTTTTCCTTAGAAAGACCGTTAAAATAAATAATGCACCTTAGCTGAGAAAAGTCTCAGGAACAATTTTTACCGTAATATTTTAAGGGCAATCGTACGAAAAATTCGAATTATCCAAAATAAAATTCCAATTATCTACGATTTTTTAACATTATTTTAATACAAAACTCTAGGGATCGAGCAAAAATTTCGAATTATCCAGGATTTCGAATTAAACAAGTTGTAATTATCCAGAATTGACTGTATTAAGTTTAGAGGAATTTCGTAAAAACACACAAGTTCATAACGTGCAATAGAACAGAGTCCCGAACACGTAGTCCTCCAGTTCCAAAGTCGAGATTCTGCTAGCTAGGCTAACGTAGGCTCCGCACTCGAAAGCAGTATTCTCCGACCAGGAAGTTCAGATTTTGGAAGGCAAACGCGGCCTGTAAGTAACTGGTAAATAAAATTTGGAAATCAGCTTTATTTAACAGTTTCTATCTATTCCAAGATCCTACTAAATTAAACTAAAATTATTTTTTATCTCTTTGAAGCATGGCAAACGCAACAAGTCAAGGGAGTGAAAAGAATAACCTTTAAACTTCTAATAGCGCAAAATGTTTTCGAGGAACATAAAATCTGATAAAGAATGGATACTCATTTAACTTGCAAATAACACTTCTGTGTGGTCGTTTCCAAAAGTAAAAAATAAACACGAAAAATTACTTCTCGCCAAACAAAGCTGCTCTTTTATTGTATGCAAACACCGTTCTCCTCTTTGAGCGGAGGAAATATATTACAGAGATAAAACTAGAGGGGAATGACTAAGCAAGGGTCAAAGACTGTGAGTCAGTAGCTAACAAAGCGTCTGACCCCCATCACTTTGAGAAACAGCATCGCTTACGAATAATAACGGAAAGATAAGCAAGAATCTCGCATCTGACCTTATCCTTTGGGGACTTGCACAACAATCAAGGAGAAAAGATCTTTTGTTAATCTTTATATATAGAAATCGAGAGGAGAAGCGGTCAGAGAGAGAAGGAAGAAGTGAAGATAAAAAAAACGTTGCAAACCGGGAGAATAATTGCATACAATGCGTATCGTCCATGGGAATTGCATATCAGCAATATTTGTTTTGAAAGCATTATACTTTACATAACATTTACCGAATTTCCCTACCTACAGCTTATTTTTTTATTCCTATCAGCAGTGACAGCAATATTGGTTTTAAAAGCATTATACTTTACATAGTATTTACCGAATTTCCCTACCTACAGCTTATTTTTTATTCCTATCAGCAGTGACAGCAATATTTGTTTTGAAAGCATTATACTTTACATAGTATTTACCGAATTTCCCTACCTAGTTTATTTTTTATTCCTTTATTTAGTTATATATTTATAAATTTCTAAAGGACTTATTATTTATACTCATCTTTTTACTTTTTTTTCGCGTTTATACTTGTTTTCATTTTATTGCTCTTTAGTTTAAAATTCTTGCGTTAAGGTTTCATCATAATTTAGTCATGAAAATTTCGTTATTCAGATAATTATACGTAGTATTTTGGTTCTTGAATTAGTTTTTAAGTCATAGAAATTCAGCTTGCATTTTATTCTATTTGTTAATTTCTGTTACGTTAGCCTTTCTGTTAAATTTGTTACGTTCCTGTAGGGCAGTTTTAATTTAAATTATTGTTGAATCGGCTGTTTAACTGATATTTAATTGTTATACTTGATGTACCTCGGACAGTTCGTCTTTTAATAAACTTGTGGGGCTATTTGGGTGCCCTTATATTGGCAGTCTACATGCATGCTAGACATGTGACATACCTAGAATTCCTAGGCAAATGCAGATAAAATTATTTGATAATAACATCCTTCCTTTAAGGATGAAAATCGTCTTCTGATTTTCAAAACAAGTAACAATATAGACAAACAATATTTGTTCTACACGAGATTTAGAAACAATCAGTACTAAGCTTTGTGCGCAACAAAATGACGTTGAAATAGTGTGAAAGTGATGTTTCTTAAGACCCAAATGCCCTGCGACGATAGAAATTATGAATGGGCGAATCGCAAATTGGTAATCGAGAAACTGCTTATTTTATCAATTATAATTTCGAGACTTATTTCCGAATTAATATGATTTAGTAAAACTTTTTATTACAAATCAATTATTCATCTGAGGAAATCATTATTCATACAAGAAAATAACCAACTACAAGAGTATAATTTTGACCCGAACATCAGGGATAATTGGGAACGGAGCAAAATATTTCGATTCAATTTTAGACTAAACATTTTTTTTTTTTTTTTCAATATTATTAGGCTACACAGATTTCAAGTGCTGCAAATTTAAATCATTAAAACGCAAAATTTAACATCGCACACTGAACAGGGGTTGATCCAGGTTTTTTTTCAGGGGTATATTTCTGTGAAAAATAACAAATTTGTGAAAAAAAATTGTGGGAAAAATTTTTTCGTGAAAAAATTTTTTGTGAAAAAAAATATTTTTGTGAAAAATAAAAATATTTTTGTGAAAAAATTTATCATGTAAAACCTTCAATTTTAGCAGTCATATTTCTATATTCTACGTTTAATATCAAAAGAGCTTCATTGAACCAAATATATGCAGTAATTTGATACAATACTGAAAAAAAAAATACTCGTGCATATATATTTTGTGCAATGCCTCATTCAAAAACTTTTAAAAAAGAAGTCAAATTAAAAAAAGGGGCAGTTTTTTGTGAATTTGAATTTTGTGAAGGCGCCGTTTTCACGAAGTGGAATTTTGAGAAGGGGCAGTTACCCACGCTGAAATCAAAAAGTTTGGACAAATAAAAACCAAAAGGTATTTTTGTGGATCCTGTATTTCAATTCTTGCGAGATTTCACTTGCATTACAATTCGTTCCTGAACGAACGATTCGTACGGCTCACATGTGACCTCATCCTTTGGGAACTTTCACAATAACAAGACAGGGAGAAAAATTCCTTTGTTAATCTTTAAATTTAGAATGGGTCAGAAGGAAGATGCGAAAATAAAGGAATGTTAGAAACAAGTCGTGCGAAATGGAATGACGTCATCTTCAAGCAGAAAAACCTCCAATTCGTTACACCCCAGATTGCAACACCCATCGAATTCCCTGCCGTTCTTGGTGAAATCACAGAAATTCCACAAGGATCTTGGCCAATCTTCGGTCGCATTCAATGTAATCACATAGAAGAATCGGAGGTCTCACTCCCATAGACCCTAATGGCAATTTTTTTAACATTGCACTTCACATAGACAGTACGCCATCTGTGGCCAACAAAGGAACTAACCAGAATACGTCAGCGTGGGGGAAAAAAACTAAACTTCGTTATTTTATTTATTAAAGTGAAGCTAAATGTTACTAATTTTTGATTAACTTAAATCGACTTTGATAGAAGTTAGGAAACGTGTATTAAACTTGTCTGTTCTTATGAAGATCGACATCCAACACAACAAACAAGGCGGCGACCTTGAAAAGGCAGGTATCGAAGTGACTAGTTCTCTTTGTTGGCGAGCGGGGGCGCTGATCAAATTGCGGAGTGAGACCTCCAATTCTCATTCTCTGTGGACGTAATCACATCCCTCAATGTCAGACAAATGTGTGTGGAACGCAACTTTAAACACGACGGCGTAATGAACCGGGATATGTGTAGATTACAAGACAAGCCTGCAATCTATTGGCCCTTTAAGATACGGAGCTTCAGGAGTATTGGCGGGATGATTATAATGTATGAATAAATTATTTGTCATTGGTCGCGATCATTATCGTGATTCCGCTGATTCAGGGGCGATCTAACATACGACTCTGTATCATAAATTCGAAGTGAATTCCAGGAGAGCCCTTAGTTATATTCTAATAATCACTATTGCTGGGAATATCGTTTGAGGAGTACGGCAAGATATTTATGAACGATTAGAACATTTTATATCAATATAAAATTTAAAATAATATTTATCAATTCTGATAAAATCATGAAAAATCACATTGAGGTACCCGATTAGGTTCGGAGAAAAGTTTTTAAAAAACATGTACAAAAAAAAGACATAGATATAAATAACAAAAATAGGCTTAAATAGTCACAATTAGAAATAAAAATTCATATATCATTAGTAGTTTTTGAAAATAATTTTTCTTCAAGAATTTTAATAAAAATTTCAATGTTAAGAAAAACAACATAATTGAAAGAAATATGGGACATGTTTAATTTTAATTCTGCATGCGCAATTCTCAAACTATCTAGAATGTAATAGACCGCGAGAGAAAATTTATTTTAATAAATAAATATTTCATGAACATTCAAAGTTGGCGTCATTGATTTTTCGCTAAAATTATCCTACGTTTCGACCTGAATGTGATTGTGAAACACGACTAAATAAAGCTATCATAAAATCTGGGGTCTATTACACCCTCAAAAGTTTTTAACACATGTGTACCAAATTTCAATGAATTTTAATGAATGAGATAACGGTTTCCGTGGGCCAATTCAGTGAAATTTTCATTTTTCAGAAAACGCATTTAAAAAATATAATAACGCATTAGCTCAAATAAATATCAAGGAATAAAATATTCAAGGAATGAGAATAAAAACAAAGACTGTTTTAGAATCTTAAAAGTTTTGGCTATATTTTTAGATCATAAAAAAAATAATAATTTAAAGTTTTCTTCGAAAATCGTTTTCAACCTAGTCGGATACTTTAACCATTTGTGAACTTATATCGATTCACATTCGATATTCGGAATGATGCATCTTTTACACATTCTTGTTGGATAGGGCTCATTATAAAAACCATATAATAACTAAAACAGACAGATTAATTTTTGGGAATTGAAACAAATTAATAACAATATTTTTTAGCTTCCCAAAATGCTAAATCAATCCTTACACTGACACGTGTATGACTAAGCATCTCATTATCTTTCGGAGAGCAAAGGATTAATATTCCCACAATTGTTCAGAAATTGTTAGGATGTCCTGCTAACATATTGCGCGTTTTAGGATTTGAGCTAATCCCTCTATTCAAGATTTAATTCAATATATTTTAATTCCCTTTTCACATTCATAGTGGCTAGAGCACGCCTGTTGAATATCCCTCGTGCGATTATTATGCTTTATATGTTGGGTTATTCGTCGAATCATATAAAACGATCATAATAATAAAGCATTCTCCCATATAGCGCATTTGGAGTATTTGTTGGAAGCTAGAGACTTCTCATCTACAGC
>BGPR01041176.1:0-13707 GCA_013235015.1 Araneus ventricosus | reverse complement strand
ATATCTTTTCCCATTTTTTTAAAATTAATATTTTCCTGGTAGTTGAATGATATTTTTCCTCTAGCGAAGCTTTCGCCAGCGACAGATCTCCGGAACGTTGCTGGCAATTTCATTGGCTGACGGGTCAGGGTGACGTCATTACTTGCGCGTTCCGCGAGGAGATGATTCGATTATTATTTTTAAGCGTGTCTTAACTTATTTCTTTGCCTTTCATACTTTGCTTGCGGTGTAATTAATATCACATTGTAATTTTTTAACATTGTTTTGGGTTAATGGTACTCGGTCGAGAGGAAAAAGAAGCAGACAAACTCAATAATATATATATTTCTGTTTTGATTTCGTTTTTAAAACTTTCATTTATCTAATTATATGTGGGCTTTTTTTATTTTGTTGAAGTCCCGATTCCACACAATTTCCATTCTAATGAAGTTAGTTCTGAATTTCTAACGCAATTTACTGAATTTTGAGAAATTTTTAAAAAAATACCCAGTTTTGGCATTGAGATGTTACTTTTGATTTTAAATTTGTTGCATCCGACTTTCTAATAACACTATTAATTTCAATTTTTTTCAGCTTATAACTAGAACGGTTCTGTCAGATTTAAAACAAGAACGGTTAAAATATCTTTTCCTGTGTTTTTTTAATTAACTTTTTTCAGGACGGTTGAGAGTTATTTTTCTCGATCGAGTTCCTCGCGCGGCAATTCTTCGGAACGTAGCTGGCAATTTTGATTGCCGGATGCGCAGGATACGTCATGACCTTCACCTGAATGAATTACTTCGATTATTATTTTCGGATTTGATTTATATTTTGCTTGCTGTATAATAATCATTTTCACGTTCCAATTTTGTAATATTGTTTTGGATTAACTTACTCTGTACTGTAGCGCGAAAAAAAAAAAAAAAAAGCAAGAAAATCAAATAATGTGTATCTTTTGTTTTGATTTTGTTTTAAAAACTTTTTCGTGACATTGTTGTCATTTTTTCCCCAGTCCTGATTCCACGGGCAACGCCACGCGCGTATTGCTAGTAACAGATATACAGAATCATATGTTGGGGGAGGGGAATCCCTATTTTATAGTTTGGCAAATTACTGTATAATTTGAACATTTTTAAATAAATTAATAATTTTTCTTAAATCTGACTTTTACTGTATTGTAACAAATAGCATATTTTTATAACATTTGCTACTGTATCAGATTTGTATACCCATTTTCCCCACATTATACCCATTTTCAGCGGCATGGGGTAAAATGGGTGTACAAAACATGTGGTTAAAAACTATCTCCCAGCAAGCATATATATATATATCAAATTACTAATGAAACTTATTTGATTTTACTCTTAAGATGTGTATTGCATAGAAAAAAAACAAAGGTTTTAAAAGGTAATATTGTGACAATAATTTTTAAGTGAAAAGCCAAAAGCAGGGTATTTTCTACCCATTTTACCCACCTTACCCTACCAGAGCTAAGTTCAACCTCATTTCAAAAGTCCTGAAAAATTACTGTGAAGTTAAAATATGACAAATAATTTGGAACACCAGTAAACCAGTGCAAAAGTTTTGCACATTCAACCTTCCATTCTTTTTGCTCCTCTCAAAATGATTTAGTCTTTGTTCAGCTATTAAAGGTAATACTCAGTGGAGTGTATATACAAAATAGGCAAAGACAATTTATCAATGTGAATGTATTTATAATTTATAATATCTTTTTTGTATACAATATTGAATGTTGGTATGTGATCATTTGGATATTTGTCATTTTTTTAACAAGAACTCTATAGGACTTCTACTGCTCTAAGTATAAAAAAATTGTTTGTTTTTGTAATCATTTTCTAGTAGTTTTCTTTATGAAATATTTTCTTGTAAAATATGCTTATATTTGTGCTACATGATAGAGGAAACTAGGAAAGCTTGAACATGATTAATCAATCTTTTTACTGAAAGTAAATCATGACTATTAAATATCTAAAAAGTATAAGGTAACAGAGCTATTAGTTGTACTCTTTGACTCCTTAATTACCTTTAAGTTTGCATTCAGTTGTATATGTATGTTAGGTACATAAAATGCATTTTAAAAATGTAGAATGAGTTATTATTTTTTTCTGTTAACTGTAAAAAAATTAATGAATATTTTTTAAATGTATCAAATTTTCCATTGGTTAGGTTATTATGCAGTTAGAAAAGCATATGCTGGAGGAGGATGTAACAATCCCAGTTTATTTTGCGTACGAAACAGAGGAACTTTTAGAAATGTATTATAGTATGGAACAAAGCTCTCCACAGCAGAAGTCAAGATCTGCTGCTGAAGGTCTGTTTTCTTTTGTAATTATATAATCACACTTTTTATGAAATTGCATTAGCTTTAAAAAAGTTTTCTTTCATATTTTGGTGACTAAAATTTAGTTAAAAAAAAAAAGAGAAACCCTTTAATAGAATATTTTATTAATAATTGTACAAGCATGAAGGTAAAAGCTTTTGATCTTTTTGCGGTAAACAAAACAAGAAGGATGGATTTTATTTTTTAAGTAATTTTTAATAATAAATAACATTCAGTTATGTTAATTATTATTCAAGTTCTATAATGAAATTTATTCTTGTTACTTCATAAGAAAATTATTTTAATCCTGCTCTACAATGTCATTTTATTGTTCAACCACAGCTATGTGAATCTTTATAAATGTAATAAGGAATAGAGGAAAAGGAGCTGAAAAACAAATTATGAGCATAAGTTTTCTATTAAAATTACATAGTTAAAATTTGTACAAATTTGAAGTAAAAAATGTTATAAATTTATTAATTAAATATTAAACTACTCGCAGTTAATTAAGAAAGACAAAATGATTCAAGTGGCATTTATATATGCTTCACTACACAGTGAAGCAATAGAAGTTACAGCACCCCCACTGTTATATTATATGAGCCACCACTGGTTAGATTCATCATGTAAGTGCAAAAGTGTTAAGACCTGCTACCTAAAGCACTAATAGAGTTTAATGATTGAAGGTGGACGGAACTAATTAATAATAAGGAACTAAGATCTAAAACTCTGTTGTGTACAAATCACACACACGTAGTTAAATGTTGTTAGGCATGCTTCTTTCAAATTTTTTTATACTCCCACCCTTATTTTTTCATATAAGATGTTTGTCAAAATGTATATTGTAAGAAAAAGACAAACTGTTATTTTTAAAAACTTCTAGATCATAATTTTCATACTGTATTCTACATAATACTTTTAAAACAAAATAAATTAAAATGAAGAATTTTCTTTGGTAAATGCAGATTAAAAAATTAATCCTGAATTTGTTAGAAACATTTCATGATTTATTCGTGCAGAGCTGAATCACTAATATTTTAATGAAATATTCATTGGTGTGGGTTTAAATTGTTTCAGAATTACCAGCTACCATTACATCAAGTGGTTACCAATTGGTTGTGTCAGGTCCTGCACCAAAGCCTCTACCAGATACTCAGATAGTCAGTATACAGGTAAAGATGAATCCCTTTTTTTTCCTATTGCTGGTAGTTGAAGTTATTTTTGTAGTTTATTTTGCTACCTTAATATAAATAAAAGTCATTGTGGGTTTCTCTCCTACTGTGGACATCTCCTCCTAAACCACAACACTGATTTCAACCAAACTTTGCACACTTATTAATCAAGACAAGGGGAAGATTACTGTCAACTTTTCAAAGCGCAAAAGTTAATTAAACAGTCAGTAGAATTTAACCGAAACCACTTTCCTGCCGTAACTATGGAGCAAATTGTCTGACAAAAAATATTTTTATACCATCTTAAAGTTCAAAATTTTACCTTTTCAATGATACCAATTTTATTTCTGTGACATTTTTCCTTCAATTTTTATTAATTTTTTAAAGTGTAATAATTGTTAATTACGTGCAGACGATTTTGAAATAACACAAATTTATAGCTACTCCGTTGCTAGGCAACAGTTAGACTTTGAACTTATTTACCTTTATTTCTGAAAATTTTGCTTATTTTTATAAATTGCTATAATATAAAGCAAAAAATACATATATCTGTCCATCTGTCACAACAACTTGTAGCAATGTTTCTCCCAAGCAATGCATCTGCACCCATGTTGCAGTTTAGAATATCAGACTCAGTACAAAAGACACAACAGCATTGCTTAAACTAAAAACTCTTTTATTTCATCTTAAAAACAAATCTAACATACCATCTTATATACTTATCACAAAAACAAGTGGCACAACCTGATTGGCTGTGATGTCATAACAAGTGATGCAAAATACCCAGGTAATTATTTTTAAGGGTAAATACCCTGGGTATATACCCGGGTAAATACCCAAAATGGGTATTTACCTGGGTATTTATTTTTGAATTACCTCTATTCATATAAAACACAGGCACTGCTATGAAATATGATGTCTATATAATATAAATATGTATAGAATATATATTGAACATAAGATAAGGTAAAAAAAAAAAAGAAAACTTGTAATATATGAACCTTTTAAATTCTATAAAAACTAAAAAAATGAATAAGAAAAAACAAAAACGCAATACTATATCATGGATCTTGCATAAAATACGTGGCTTAAATATCAATACTTTTTTAAAACTCAACTAAATTTTTAAAAAAGAAAATGTTGAGTTTGGTTTTAAAATGATAAATAGCTGATAATAGAAACTAAAATGAAAGATACAATTGTTTATAATTATTTTGGATTAATTAGTCAAAGTACCAGACATTGCTGATAAGTTAGCAGATGTTTCAGTTCTACAGTTTTTAAAAGTTAATTATTCTGAAAGTAATGTTCACTTATATTACTTTCAATAAAAGTAAGTTACTTTTGTAACAAGATTTCAGGAACAAGAAATGTGATTTTTTTTTTGTTGCTGAATCTGCTGTATTATTTGACAGTACAGTAGACATACACACTCACACTCAGTTTCCTGGTTAGACGGTATTCATCTGGATCATGAACATCAATACTTAAATCATCTTAAAACTCTAAATTTGATGTAAGTGTCATGATTGGAATCTAATTAAAAGAAAATTCATTAACTATTTTATCCCTTTCAAAACCTTTTTAATCCACCTAGACTTTCGAAACATTTTTTTTTTTTTGTTTCTCCATTTTGCTTGCATTGGCAAGTTTGTACTCAACATTACAGTACTTGCATTGGATACTTTTATCATTCTTAACATTAAAAGCTCTAAGAAGGTAACTTTCCCCTTTTTTTTTACTTTTTAATGAAAAATTCACAGTAATATTAATATACACGAAGTAAATGACTAACTATTCATAAATCAAAACAAGAATGTTTGACTTCCTGCATGGTAATGTGAGTAAATTATGGATCACAAGATTCACTGGTACTGTCTGTTTCTACTAATAATAAAGGAGAATGTATGTGTTTTGGCGCTCTACAGGACAGACCGCTAGGCCTAGAGCAACGAAATTTGGCACACACATATTTTGGAAGGTGGGAATGTGCACCTAGTAACCGTTGTTTTTTTTAACTTTTAGTTAATTAAAAAGTAAGCGAAATTTTGGAGTTTTTCCTTAATAACCACCGAAAATAGTACAGCACAAAAATTTATTTTTACACCATCTGAAAATTTAAAAGCGTATCTTTTCAATGACAGCAATTAAGTTTTCGTTTGATTTTTTTTCTCTAATTTTAATAAATTTTTTAAAATATTTTTTTCATCCATTGTTACAATGAAATTCCAACCGTTTTCATTGTTTAAACAAATATTCAATTGCGTGTTTCTCTTCCATTGTTGAAAGCTAATATAATATTCTATTGGATTTTTTTTTCTTTTTTATTTGATCAATTTCTCTGTGAAATCTGTAAAGAGAGTCCTCAAGATAGTAAGTATATAAAAAATTAATCAAGTAAACTGAACGATTATGGTTGCTATATTCAAATTCATTTTATTAGTATGTTTTAAGCCAATTAGCATGCTGCTGGACGTAAAACATGCCGCGTTATTTCAATATTGAAATAAATTTGTTAAATTAAAATTCGTGTTGATTACGTACAATTAGATGTAACTTGGCCTGAACAGTTACTTGACTCCAGTAGGGACTTTAGGGCAAGGAACAGAACAAGTACAAGGCTACGTTAAGAATGCGGGATAAATCTATATCGCAATTTGAAGTTTAAAATTTTTTTGTTAAGTGGAACCGTGAATATCAAACTATGCATAAGAGAGTCAGTTGAAATTATATTCCCGGTGAACAAGCTGGTCGCCGATGGCGGCTAGTATAACATAAACAGCGTTAAAAATAATTATTGTATTGTAAGTGACAAAGTTTCAATCCGTAAAAACTAAATTATCCCCCGATCCCGTTAAGTTTTAGAATACTTTATTCTGAATCCTGACTGCAATTGTTTTTTTGTTTATATAATTTATTCAAAGCTACATTTTTTTAATACAGAATACACAGTTTAGGAGTACATATTATTTTTTTATTTCATTTTGAATCATCATTTGCAAATATTTAAAAAAAAAATACCCAGTTTTGTGGTATTTATAATTTTTTGTTTCATTTTGAATCAACATTCGGAGATGCATTTTTTTTTTTTTTTTGCAAAATATCCAGTTTGGAGGTATTTTTAAATTTTATATGTTTTATTTTGAATCACCATTCACAAATGCAATTTTTTTCCTCAAAATATTCAGTGTAAGGGTATTTATAAATTTAATGCTTCATTTTGAATCTCACCATTCTCAAATACTTTTCTTGCAAAATACCCAGTTTTAGGCATTTATATATTTTAAATTTAATTTTGAATGACTATTCACAAATACTTTTTTTTTTGCAAATACTTTTCTTAGGAGGTATTTATAAAACTCTGTATGTTTCTTTGTGAATCAGCATTCGAATTTTTTTTTCTTCGCAAAATACCCAGTTTTTGGGTATTTACCCAGACCTTGAGTAAATACCTGGGTATATACCCAAAAAATATTTACCTACCCACTGGGTATTTACCCACCCCACATCACTGGTCATAACTGACCAAGTGGCAAAACCTGATTGGCTGTGATGTCATAGAAAATGCACACGCCCACATCATGACATCACCAACACAAAGAAACAAGATAAATGCAAACAAAAGGTTCAAACAAACATTTATACGATTTTTCTGAGCATGAAAAAACTGCTAATTAAACTAACAAAGTCCCCCATTTTTCATGACTCAAAAAATCCAAATTTCATTCACTTACATTACAAAATAACCAATTACAATAAAATTTTAACTTATCATGTGACAAAGCTTTTGTCATAATATCTGCAACATTTTTCTTACCTGAAACATACAATAAATCAAATTCTTCAGCATTTAATTTTTCCTTTACAAAAAAAATAACGAGTGTCAATATGTTTCGTTCGTTGGTTTTCCATTAAATTTTTAGAATAACATATAGCACTTTGATTATCACAAAATATTTTAGATTTAATTACAGGCAATTCCAAAAATAAACAACTATTCATTATTCTATTTAACCAAACAATTTCCTTCACAGCTTCTGACAAAGCTATATATTCAGCTTCCATACTCGTTAAAGCTGTGCATTTTTGTTTCGAAGTAGACCATGAAACAGGAACATCACCTAAAAATATTACATAACTACTGATAGATTTACGGTCCGTTTTATCAGCTGCCCAGCTGGCATCAGTATATGCTGTTAAAGCAAAACTTTCACTTCTACTCAAGTCTATTTCATAATTAGAAGTATTTAGAACATAATGAAATACTTGACATGTGAGATTCCAATGAGTAATTGATGGATTGTTATTAAATTGAGATAGAAAATTTACCGCAAACATAATGTCTGGTCTAGTCCTAGACGCTAAAAAGGATAAACTTCCTATTAAGTTTCTATAAGGTACATTCAGTACACCATGCTCCTTATTATCATAAATAGCAATACCTGGACTTAAAGGAACCAAACTTTTACAATTTGGAATATTACCAAAAATATTTCTCATTTTATATATATAACTTTTCTGATGCATTATAAAATTTCCATTTCTCATTTCAAATTCTACACCTAGAAATTAAGACAATTTACCCAAATCTTTAACATCAAACTTTGATTTTATTAAACCAATTACTTCATTCATGTATTTTTCATTACAAGCAAAAATGGCAATATCATCCACATATACTAATAACAATACAAATGATTTATATACATATATACAATTACTACTCAAGAGCTTTTCAAAACCCAATTCTATTAGGCTATTATTAAGCTCACTATACCATTCTCTACCCGCTTGTTTTAAACCATACAATGCTTTCTTAAGTTTAAAAACACTATTATTTTCATTATCAATTACAAAACCAGAAGGTTGTTCCATAAAAATGTCCTCATTAAGTGGTGCATATAGGTAAGCACTTTTAATATCCAAGTGATTACATAACCAACCTTTCATAGTTACTAATATAACAATAAATAATCTAACCAAAGTAAAATTTATAACTGGAGAAAAAGTATCAAAGTAATCTATACCTTCAATCTGCCTGAAACCTTGTGTTACCAGTCTAGCCCTGTACCTTTTAATTTTTCCAGTAACATCCTTTTTAAGTGTATATACCCACTTATTTCCCAACACATTCTTATTTTTGGGTCTAGGGACAATCTCATAAACATCTCGGACTTTTAAAATTTCAAGCTCTTCTTTCATCGCATTACACCAATTTTCCCTTTCGGGTACCATTTGAGATTCTTTAAAATTATTAGGGATTTTAATATCCACCAAATGAGCTTCACTATCCGATATATCCTCAATATCTGTTGAAAAATCATCTGATTGAGTTTCAATTGCATTTAGTTTATTATTATCTAAAATTAATTTAGGTGAAAAGTCAAAATTATCTGGGTTATAGTCAATACCCTTACTTTCACAGTATTTCTTAACTTCATTCTTACTTCTCAATCTTACTTTTGACTCGGGATAATAATAAACATCTATCCTTCCTTTACTTTTCCCTTTCTGTCTAGTTACACAAACTCGTTTCCAATCGCATTCAGTTTTGTCTGAAAGTTTAGGCATTGGAATTTCATTACTTGAAAGCTCAAAATCTGAAAAAGAATCAACCATCCTAAATTTGTTATCTTTCATTTGAACATTAGAATCGACTCCTAATATGGATTCATTAAACTTTACGTGTTTAGTTTCAGTTATTTTTCCACCTTGGGGAAAGAAAATTCTGTATCCTAGAGTATTTAGTGCATGGCCCATCATTATACCTTTCTGAGCATTAGGCTCCAGTTTATTTCTATAACGTTTCGGTATGAAAACATAAGCTACACAACCTATCCTTTTAAAATGTCTCACAGAAAATTTCTTATCACTCCAAACATTTAACGGAGCTTTTCCTTTCAAAGATTTATGGGGAAATCTATTTCTAAGATAATTTTGAGTATTTACTAATTCAGCCCATAAATTTTTGGGAAGTTTACTTTCATGTAAAAGAGCTCTAACCCCTTCTATTATTGTCCTATTGTATCGTTCAGCAACACCATCTCTGGTGAGTAAGTATTTGTACGCTCAATTTTAATACCTTCGTTTATCAGATACTGTTCAAAATAATCTGCACTAAATTCGGTGCCATTATCTGATCTAACCCTTTTGATTTTTCTATTAGTTAATCATTCCATCGCCTGTTTATATGCCTTAAAACACTCAAAAGCTTCATTTTTGTGTTTAAAAAAATACACTACTGCATATCGAGAATAATCATCAATAATGCTATAAAAATATTCAGCACCACCTAAAGATTTAACGGGAGCAGGTCCCCATATATCCATATGTACAAGTTCCAAGACATGTTGAGTTCTAATCTTATCAATATTAGGGAATGATGCTCTACTACTTTTAGTTAAACAACAAGTATCACATTTATCAACATTTCCCTTTAAATTTTTCAAGTCCATAAGCATTATTACTTTTCGAAAAATCTTTTATACCTTGCATATTTAAATGACCAAATCTAGCATGCCACAATTCAATATTGTCTTTATCAGAAATATAAGCAGCACTGTCATTTTGCATTTTTATTACATTAGCTTTTATCACGTAGAACTTGTCAATTAATAGAACAGTTAAAAATAATCTATTCCTAGGAGTTCTTATGATCATTTTAAAATGTTTTACAAGGATACTATAATGTGCTAAATCAAATTTTCTTAAAGAAATTAAATTTCTCATCATTTGTGGTGCATACAATACATTTTTAAGCAATAAAGAAACACCAGAATTATCCATTATTTCAAGACTAACATCACCTTTACCACGGATATTTGTAGTACCTTCAGCCATGCTTGCACTTGAAGATAATTTCTGAAAATTAGTAAATAAATTTATATCATTAACAAAATGCTCGGCTGCAGCAGAGAGTCTATCACGGACTCTATGTCCATGGATTGAGTACAATATGACGATGCATAAAAAAATGCAGGATTGGAAAGTCCATCTTGCTTGAAGGTAGGCAGCTTACGTTGTTGATGAGTAGGCATCTTATTGGCATTCTTGAATTTCCAGCAGTTCTTTCTAATATGACCAACAGTTCCACAAAAAAAAAAACCCACTTCCTTCTTTCTTTGAATTCCTTTGTAGAATTCTTCTTTCTGGCAACATCACTTTCAATGGAAAAAACAGCAGGTTCTTTAGGCCTTGCTTCAGATTTCTCACGGACTGTAACTCTGTCATATTCAGCCAAAAGAGATTTTTGAACATTTAGTGAAGTGAAATTCTTGTCATCTAATTGATATAATTGCATCACTAGGTTGTCATAGCTTCTTGGCAGGTTAGCCAACATCTGGTAAGCAATCTCATCATCTGGTATAACCTTTCCAGCATTCTCAAGATCTTTTGCAGCTTGGGAGATTTTTCCTATATAACTGCTCATAGTATCTGATGGAAGAAACAGAATGTTTAAAAACTTTGTCCTCAGAGCTCCAATTCTTGCTGTGCTCTCCTGGGTTCAAAAACATTTTCAATTTCCTGCAAAGCAGCAACAGGAGAATCTATATTATAAACAATGCTTTTCAAGTTTTCATCAATACTTAAGCAAATAGTGGAGAGAGCCTTTGCCTTCCTTAATTCAAAGTTCTGTTTATCAGCTTTTGTAGCTTCAGCATCCAAAACAGGTTCTTGCTTGTTCACAAATTTTATTAATCCCAAGTTGAGAAGTTGCATTTTTATGTTGAACTTCCATTGCTTATAATTATTGTTGTTCAACTTCTCAAAGTTGCAACTGTCAGCAAAAGCCATTTCTAGTTTAAAAAACCAACTAAGCAAAGTTCAAAACCAGCCTATAAAATGGCTGCAGGATTCCAAACAGCAACAAACCACAGACCTCTGCTACCACTTGTAGCAATGTATCTACTAGGCAATGCATCTGTACCCATGTTGCAGTTTAGAATATCAGACTCAGTACAAAAGACACAACAGCATTGCTTAAACTAAAAACTCTTTTATTTCATCTTAAAAACAAATCTAACATACCATCTTATATACTTGTCACAAAAACAAATGGCAAAACCTGATTGGCTGTGATGTCATAGAAAATGCACACGCCCACATCATGACATCACGAACACAAAGAAACAAGATAAATGCAAACAAAAGGTTCAAACAAACATTTATACGATTTTTCTGAGCATGAAAAAACTGCTAATTAAACTAACAGAACTCCTCCTAAACGGTGAACAGTAGCGACATGAAATTTACACATGACATTCTAGAGCATATTTCTAGGTCAACGATGCTATTTTCAACTTTCAGAGTTGATTAGTTCTTAAGATATTTAATTAAATAATGAAAGTTAGCCGCTTTTAAGCGTAATGCTTAGTCAATTTTTGAAAATAAGTTCTGAAATATTTATTAGACAAAAATTATTTTTATGCCATTTTAAAGAGCAGAAAATTATCTTTTTAAGGATATTGATTCCATTGCGATGAAGTGTTTTTTCTGATTGTTATTAAGGTTTAAAAATATATTTTTAACGCAATTTCTAACAATACTTTTTATTCTTATAGAAATAAATTCAAGCCAAATTACTGTTTCGAGTGTGGGCTTTATCCTATTGATTGTGTGCCAAGCCTTCAAGGCTACTTAGTCCAATTCCCATCGTAGGAAGAAGGAAAAAGGGAGGGGAAAAAAGATGTTTTAACAGTCTATGTGTCGCAAGAACTCCTCCTAAACAGTGAATAGTCTTGACATGAAATTTGAACATGCCATTCTGGGGTCCATTCTTAGATTAATTCTACTCTTTCAAACTTTCAAAAAAATGACTTCCTAAGATATTTAATTAAATAACGAAAATTAAGCCAATTTTCAGCGTTTTATCTCAGTTTTTCGCCAATAATTTCAGAAAAATATATTAGATTATTTACATACCATCTTAAAAAGCAGAAAATCATCTTTTGTGTTCTTTTTCTTAATTTAATAAACATTTCAAGTTTATTTCATAAACAATTTGTAACAATGCTTTCTGTTATTGTAATTAAATTCAAACCATTGATGCCATTGTGAAAGTTATGATAAAAATATTGTTTTCTTTGAATGTTAACAGAGAGGCAGAAATTTTATTTGTCTTTTATTTCATAGCAGATATCTCTTTCAATATGTTTGCGCCACAATACAATGATGTTAATTACTCTCTTTCTGTGATGCTTCATTTAATTTTACAAATTTTTAATGATCATAATGAGTGTTTAAAATCCTTCAAGTTTGCTAAGCCCACTTCCTACCGGAGGGATAGGGCGCAAGGAGAAAAAGAAATAACACTATATGGTTTTTTCCGGTCAGTGACAAAAACACTAAAGAGAAGAGAATTGTATTCTGGATATTGGCAAAAAATAAAAGATATGAAAGAGTTTCTGCTGTTGCTGTAGCAATGATGGGAGGGGAAAATGGAGTACGAAGGATTACAAGATTCTTGCCAGGTGGTTCAAACTAAAGAGAGAAAAAGAAGGGTAATTTATTGGTGGTTCAAAGTTGATTAGTGAAAATCAATGAAAAGGCGGCTTCCGTGAAAAACGCTTTAGTAAATTGAAAGTGTTATAAGTACTTGGACTTGAAATATTTTTATCGAGCAGCGTCGGGCATATCAATAATAAACTAGTAATTGAATAAAATGTTCTGTGTTAAATTCTCCCTTGTAGATTTAAGTCTTATTTTTCTTGCATTCAATTTTCATTATATTCTTGTTGGCTGCTTCATCTATGGGTCATTCTCCAGAAAATGTACCTTTTCGTCACATTTATTTTACAGCAAAATCTTCAGACAATAATTGATTAAACTATGTTTTAGACTATACTGATATTATACATATATTAAGCATAAATTTTAAACTCATAAAGTAAATATTAAAATTTAAGCTATATCTTATCCGATAATTTAATTTTGATTATATTAAGATAATTAATTAATAAGATCCAGGGCTGCCACTTTCAGCGGGCAATGATTTCAGCTTTTGCTTTTTTTATAAATCCGCGATTTCCACGCGGAAATCATGATTTGAAAATTTCCGCTTTTTTTTTTTTAAAAAAAAATCAATAAATCGATTTTCAGCAGATATTTCTTCTTTCTTTTTCTTCAATCTTTGTGGGTGATACTGCAAAGCAACTTATAAAATTGGCTCAATCTATTGTGACAAAAATTTTTTAAGATATGTGTATTTAGGCATGC
>BGPR01041175.1:0-13707 GCA_013235015.1 Araneus ventricosus | reverse complement strand
TCTTTGAACTCAGTTACATTATTTACTGGTGTTCCTTTGTTCCAGGATGGGAAAAATTTCATATTTTTTAAGAATTCACAGGAATGAAATCAGACGGGAAGGACTGATAATGAGGGACAGGGTGGCATCTGGGGTTTGAAAATGCTTCCATCTCTGGGGAAGGAGGGAAAGGGAGAGTATTTTTGGTTTCATAACTGACAATTTACACAGATCATCGAAGGTTTAAATAAAACTTGTTCATTATAAGGCATTGCTAGCCCTGATTTAGTTTTATTTCTATTTTCATTTCTAAGGCTGATGATGAATTTCGCACCTGATTTCACCCCTTAGGCTCGATAAACCATGCTGAACGGATGTACCTGCCATCCTTGCAACCCTATCTTTGCAGTTAAGGAGAATGGGAATGAGTATCCCAGTGCCAGTAACACCTGAAAGGTTTAAAACTCACAAAGTGGGTCAGGCTTGCCACCATCAGCAACCCAGATCATGGGAACACGGTTGCGCAAACTCATCTAGGCAAACAGTGGCCCAGTAAACCACTAAAACGCTGGACAGAAATGCTGATATCTTTCTAGATAATAATTAAACAGACTGCAGGTGCACTATTAGTGTTGCCTTGGCTCAGGGTTATGGAAAGAAACATTCAGCTACCTATCGCGTATACTTAATTAAAATTATTTACTTCATTACCTATATTTTCTTTTTTTATTATCTAATGCATTTCTTTGAAATATTTAATTTTATTCTTTTTTAAGCATATTAATCAGATACTTAATCAAATTTTAATAGTATTCCAAGAAAAACTGTTACCAGTTCTCAGCAAAAACCTTCACAAAAATTTGAGATTTTCTGAAAGAACACTATCTTCCAGAATAATTTCGTGCTTTCCACCATCGTATATCTCCACTCTGAAAATATTAATTGAAAGACATATAACTTCCTGCTAAAGAAGTGGGATGCTGTCAAAATCGCCTCACACACTTAGATGATCAAATTTCTGGATTCCAGGTCCAAATACCTTGGTCAGATCACTGTCTAGAATTGTACTGAACCCAAACCTGCTTCTTTTCTCTGGAAAATTCATCCTTTCCACCAGGAATGTTAGAACGATCAGTTTAGTTCTGCTCTTTTAAACCTTTTGTTTTTTTTTAGTCACTTTTAGACACGTTTCTTTTTCTTTATTTGTCAGTACATTTGCACCAGTCTGAGAATATATGATTCATCTGCCATAGACTCAGTACATAAGTATGGGTTTAACTCCTGTTTGTTGGAGATTCTTAAGCATTTTGCATGGGACCCATTGAGAGAAGGAGTTAGTGGGTTAAAGTTTTTGGTTCCTCCCTTCCAAGCTGATGTTTGAAACCTTCATAATGTTGTAGGATGTTCACAAGTGGTTTCTGTTTTCAAAATCCATCTTTTACCCATATTTTTATGGCTGCCCACAAGCGAGCACCACCAGAGGATAATACTGCGAGAATAACTTACAAGTATCATTTTGAAATTCTTAGAGAGCGAACTGATAAATTTCGGCAGCATTGATGTCAAGGATCTCTGATGTTACTCAAATGAATACTTTTTGCTTTTGCAGCTCTGTATTCTCTCAAATTTACAGTTCATTATCAGTTAATGTTTAAAATATATAGGGCATTTTATTTGTGGTTTTATCATTGTCATCTGCATCAGTGGTTTGTCCCAATCAGGGTTTTCTGTGGTTACGGATAATAGCAGGTATACTGACTCACCCCTTAAGTTTGGAAGTAAAGATCAAATCACAGATTTATCATGTGAGGATATGATGACTTGCAGTTTATCTATTCTTATAAGCTCATTCATATATTAGTAAATATTGTGCTTCAAAAGGAGATTCAATTTAATTACATATTACAGTGCCCCAATTACCTGTGGGTTTCCCGTGGTTTCAATGAGCTCCAGCCCCAAGACTGCCTCTTGCTCCTGTTTATTTGTTTGTGTTTATTTTTTACAATGAGTCAGGTCTTTTCAGTCTTAAAATGTGCGTTGTTTAATGCAGTGAATATTTACTAATCAGTTGCATGAGCTGGGGACTGGGACAGGTTTTCTGTTTATCTTTAAGATTTGAGTTTTTTTAAAATGCTCTTTGACTTTCATTTCTTGGATAAAACTGTGAATACTTTCGTCAAATTTTTAACTTTAAGATATGGACATAGAGAAACAAATCAGTTTCTTATGGCCTTTGGCAACGCTGGGAGGCTACTTCAAAAAGAAAGGAAAAAAACTATTGGGCCAAAATTCAGAGTGTCTCAAACTTTAGGGTGGAACTAAATAAATAATACGAAAATACAATTAAGATTTCTTAAATACAAGATAAAATAGAACATTATAAAATAGCAGAAGAAAAGGTGCAGCTCATTGGAAAAAAATAATTTATTTTATTCTTTACCCAGCACACAGGATGTCTATATGCTTTATGAGAATGAGGTTTAATGAGAATTTCATCCTATTAGCAGGCATTGAGTGAGACAGGTGCTTATTTATTCAGGTTTTCAGAGGGACAAGGTGGGCATGTTAACTTGAGACTATTTATAGATTATTTACAAGTTTGGACCAAGATTTATCACGGTGGAATATCTTGGGGTTTGATGCGGGCTTAGTAGTTCTTAAAATGGTCAAATTTTAGCATTGGCACTTTGAGCACTGGATCCCGGGACATCAAGCAAAATTCAGAGAAAAGCTATTCACGTGAAAGGGTTTTGAAGACAGGATTTCAAACAAGGTGTTGCCTTTATTAATTTTTAAAACTGGCTGGGCTTTTCATGGTAATGCTGTGAAAATATTGGGTGCATTAGTCAAGACTTGTCATTAAAAGGTTACGGTAGAAAGTGTTCTTATGCAAAGAATGCAGGGGCAGATAAAACAGATTCTTAGTGGCAGAGAAGAATATTGAGTCCATGAACTCAATTTACCCCAGAGGTTTGTTTGTCACCACTCCACCGTCAGCCCCAAAGAATTCTAACCAGCAGACTCAGGTGAAAGTATCTGGGGAAACTCTACCCCACAAGAAAATCTCAACTGACCAGAAAAAATAATTTTAAACAGAAAAGTCTTTAGCTCTAGTGCCTTTCAGGAAAATTCTGAACTAAGTCGGTTTCCAGTTATAAGCTGAAAATGTGACCAGAACAGGTGTGGTTAGAACTGGTCGGGTTCCCCAGCGGAATTTAAAACAAGATAGGTGTGATGGCAGGTGACTCGAGATTCAGTCAATTGTTTGAGCTGAAAACAGAGAGAGAGGACTGGGAGATGAAAAGACTAATTATCCGATGGTATATCGGTTTTCGAACTAAAATCGACGACCGGGACGAAAGTGTTTCAAAAGATACTAGCCTTATTCAAGAGCTAAAATGTTTTGATAAGATTTCCAATTTCATTTGAGATTTTGGATTACTTATTCCCCTTGTTTCCTTGGAGTGTGATGGGTTATGATCTCTGGTCTTTTTTTTACTTGGGGCCGGACCGCACACCGGCACTGGGTTGGATCTATAATACTTCCTTGAACTGGTAACTCCAGGCACCAATGACGAACTGTTGATGCTGGCCTCATCTGGGTCTCAAAGTTTGGGTTTCAATCAAACAAACTGGGTCAAAATAACTACACCGGCGGTTTTCAACCCAAATAAACTATGTTCTACTAATTGCTGGTTAGATTGGCACTCATGGCATGTTTACTCTCCGTGCAACACAGTGCACGAGGGCAATCTAATTTCACGAGCCTTGGTTTGCTTGCAAGATATTTCTCACTGCAGGAACTTTTTTTTTTGGGGTGCTTACACTTCAAGCCTTAGATGCCTCTGGCTCACAGTATACAGGACTCAGTTCTCTATCTCGTCACGGTTTATTCCCACAGGGCAGATTTCATGCTCAAATTTTGGTTTTAAACCCAAAATTCTACTTTAAAGTTCATTCAAGGTGTCAGCAGGCAACTCCACTGGTTTGAAGAAGGCCCCAGTGCATTATGATATGTTTTTTTGCAGAAATGGCTGGCGGCCTCACTTCAACAATGACGTTCATTCTCAGCCCAGTTTTCCATTTCTGCAATTCAGGCGATTCCAGGTTCAGGCTCAAACCGGAAGAAGCTCTCCCATTCAGGTTTACTCAGGCACAGTTCCAGGAGTAATTGGGCAGTGCTGTGGTGGACAAAGCAGTGTTGTTCAGGCATGGTTATAGACCTAGATTTTGGTTGACTGGGATGGTTCTGAACCAGACCGTGGCACCACCCCAATATATTATGATTCTCTCATCAGATTCTTATGTCGGTTAATGATGTGATACTTATATGCTGAGGCTATTTGTGTCTTCTTTTAAAGGAAACGAATAGGGTATAATGTTGTAAATTTATATAGAGATTCTTTCAGCATGTAAAATGCAAATGAAATTTATATTTATTTTATATTTAGGTCCTTCAAAACTAGAATCATTTTACCTGCTGACAGTTACCAAGCCACTTGGGATGGGGAAGCCCTCAAAAGATTATAAGACAGAAATCATTGAAGCTTTGGTTTTAGATCTCTGGCCATTTATAAATCCCCACAAATTTCCTTTTTCTTGATAACAGGAAAACTCAGATTTGAGCGAAGTGATTCAGGAAATGTGCATTGTGAGTTCAATCATTTTGCTTTTCAGCTGGATGATTTAAACTATATTGCAGGAATGTTCATTTAAGCAGTGTTTTGCATCTGGAGTTCATTCTTTCCCCAGTTTCAGTTTTCAGTTTTCTCTATTGCTTTAAATTTCTAAACCTTGAACTATTTGTTTCACTGTTTCCATTCTGGTGCTGCTTCTTCATTTGTGGAAGTGTCTGTCATTGCTGTCTTGGAGCTTGATATGAAATCTTTGATAACGTCGTTCAGTTTCAAGGTGCAATATCCAAATCCTATGCAGGAAGTTTATTTTATTTTAATCGCCTCGTCAAGCTGGGACTCTTCAATTTAAAGACACCTCTTGCATCTGCCACTTACACACAGGTTCGCTGAAAGAACCTGACAAACCATCCTTGTGGTGGTCAGGTCGGGATATAGGCTGTTCCCACTGTTGGTTGGACAAATATTTGGATTTTATTCAAAGTTTCATGATCTGATCTCATTTAAGATGATTAATTAAAAAAAGACAGCTAAGACATTTTACACCCCACTGTTTGATTACTGCTTAGGAGTTAAAAAAATAATCAATTTGGTTTTCAGTAACATTAAATACTCAAACTTCACAAGTCACTTTCATTTTTTCAATCTAGGGTAACCCATATTTCTTTAATCCTTGCTTTATTCTCAGTTCCTTAACAACACTTAAGAATATCAGACTAAAGTGGGTTTACTCATTCTTACTTAAAGAGATGAGAATTATTTTCCAGGTATATCAATTGGTTAGAGGTTATTGCTTGACTGGAATTTCCTTGGACAAAACAGGTACTGGACTAAATGGAGGAAGAAAAGATCAATAATACAGCTGTCTTTTAGACTGAATAATTGTTTTATGAGTTCCCTGATAGACAATAACTGTAGGGAAAGGCATTCAGGCGGGAAAAGATGTTGGGTTTTATTGGTTCGATCCCAGTTTCCCTGGAACTCAGGCAATCTCTGGACAAATGGCTCCTCTGTTTCCTTAAATGGTGGAGTTGCTTTTATCATGCATACTTAGTCTAACCCAAATTATGTTTTTGGCTTTCTTCTCAGTAAAAGAATTTAATAGGTTTTTTTTGATAAGCAGAGGAGAATGATGATTCATTTTTTACTTTTTCATTAGATGGTGGGATTAAGTTTAAATTTTTTTTAAAATTATTTTCTTTGATGTGGACTATTTTATAGATCGAACAAATGGATAACGGAAAAAAAGACGAAATGGTGAACTTTAGCACCAGGGATTCTGCTTTAATCTGCACGAATAATATTTAACTTTTTAAAATGAAAGCTGTCTGGATGAAATGGATCAAATGTTAAGTATTTCATTTTTCGACTGATCGTCAAATGATAATTTCCTTTACTGATTCGACTTATTTAGTTGTTTTACTAGATACAAGGATGCAAAGTTTACCCTGTTTGGATGAGAAATGGTCTGAGAGGCACGCCTCCCCAGAATCGGAAAATATTTGGGTGTGGGGTTGGAAGTATGAAGTGTTGGCATTTTTCTAAGTCTCGGGTGCTTTTGAAAATTCCTGCTTAAAATTTTTAGAATTTCATTTATAGATTTAAATCGGCTTGGGATCCCAGGTCTCTGCATAGGTTATTTGTGAGCGCAGATACTGGCTTAAAGTGGAATAAATTAATATCCAGTTTTACTAATTTATAAATTGCTGGGTAATTCAGGACAAAGAAGCAATAGGATTATGATAACACTCTTATAATCTAACTGCAAGTCAGTTATTTGGTTGCGAACAACTTCGTCTGATGGCGGTGTAACGTTTCATTGAGTGCGGTTTGATCATGCACAATTTGCTTGGGCGTCTTATGGATTAAGACACTGGCATGCTATATGGACGTGCTGATGGGCGGTAAATCGTCTGGATCTTTTCTGCAGAGGCCTTATCAACGTTTGAAATAAACTGCGAACTTTTGGAGATGTTTAATAGAAAACTTTTCATTGTTAATTTATTTCATGCACAAAACGTAAACCGAGATTTGGTTTAGAAAAGGGAAGGAAAAAAATTTAAGAGAATTCAAGACTGGACTGTACTAAGTTTCTTAACTAAATGCAAAATTATGACTCTTTGAAGTGTGGTAGACATTTTGGTTTAGATAGTTTTCTTGAGGGGTTCATCAGTTTTATGATGTTTTTATTTTAAATCCAATATATAAGAAGACGGTTCTAGAATAAAGAAGATTCTCTTATTAATTTTTTAAAGTAATTCTAATAATTTAGTCTTTGAAGAATGATGATTTAAGTCACTTATGATTTTGGTTCAAAATCTGACAAGGTTTCATTAACTTTCAAGTCGGAAAGGTTGAGCCCTGGGTTTCTTTAAATACCTGGTCAATAAGTTTCTCAGGATCACCCCCAAGAGCAGAATTCCTTTGTTGAAGCTCTCAGGAGGCTTGCCTTCCAGTGACTGTTGGGGTTTTCTTTCTTGTACGACATTGAGCAGTGCATCTCATCCAATAATTTACTTCTCTTAATTGATGACTGGGATGCAGCCTGGCAACAGAATCATGTGTTGCCTCCATAGTTTTGGGACGGGATTGTCTTCCGAAAGGAAAAGGGCTTATGGCCTAATTAATTGGGAAGGAAATACTCACACTTATCCAAACTGATGCTGAAAATCTTTTCTTTCTCTCTGCTTTTGGGCGTTTAACTGTCAATGTATTTGGTTCAGTCACACCCCAGAGTCCAGAACCCAATGGCAGCTTCCACATCAGACTGGTTGCCCCAACAGAAAACACAAGGACATTTACTCTGCTGGGGCTGGCTCACGCCTCCTTTTTTGGTGTTAATTTTGGAGCCTGTTTCCCAGAATCAAGTGGCTCAGTTCTGTGAAAAGCTCCCAGCCTTAGCAAAATATAAATGGCAGGCCATTCTGCTTTTAGTTCATATAGGACAGAACTTCGCAAAAAAAAAACATGAAACCCATCAAATCTTCTCAAGTCCTCCATGTACTTTAATGACGACACATTCCAATAATTTATCAAATCACGATGAGTTATTTCAGTAAATATTCTTTCAAGCACATACTAATCACAGAATCAAAATTTTATTAAGAAGCAATTAATGCTAAATGATCAAGAGGCTAGTGGAGAAAAAATCAGACATGCTTTTCAACTAAGGCAAGTGCCTTCTATGGAGGAAACCAACTGCTGACTTAAAACCGATTGTAGGATAGAAGATAACCTTTGTTATCATAGGGTTACTTTTTCCATACATCACACACTAGGTAAGATCGATTTTTGTGATAATCGAATAACAGGCCGAATATTGGTCGAAAACATTAGATAATCCAAGACAGGAAGCAAAATACGTGGAAATTGCTTTGATTTTTGCTCAAAGAACATCTTGCACATAGACAAAAATATGGATAGATAAAATAAGACTTTGGAGGAGATAAACGCCTACATGTTTCAAGATTGATCATCTTGCTAAGCTTGAAAGTATGTAAATAATTTTAACAACGAAGATGACTAAGAGTGAATTTTGTTCCAGTTTGCTTTAATTCGATACTTCCAAAATGTGAGCTAATCCTCAGTGTCAGGAGACGAAACGAACAGCTAAAGCTCATTAGTAAGATTGTAAGACAGACAACAATCTGAAACATGATACTTATTTTTGAAAATTGTTTACTAACTTGTAATCCCTTCGTCAGTGCGTCATAATTCAGAATTGGTAGTGAGAAGCACCACATTTTTACAATATAACGAAACAAAAGAGTCTTGTCTACATTCGATGACAAACGATATTTGTTAGAAGCTTCTTCTAGTCTATGAGAAACAAGCTTCTCATAGACTAGTTTAATTTATGAAAAATAAGATTGAGGTGATATATCCCTAAGACACATCGAGTGGTGGTTTCGGCTTAATCCTGTAAATTTTAAAGTATTATACTTATTTTAATTAATTTCTAAGTTTTAAATTCTTAGGTTACTTTTATTGAATGATTGTAAAATATTTTATTTATGAAAACTGGTGAAACTATTTTCAAAAGTTGGCTGCTTTGGTGAAAAATTATCTCGAGTTAGACAAATAGACTTCATTTTAACGTTTGAGAGTCGCATTATTTTCTTAAGTTTAATAATGAGTGAACGAGTGCTTAAGTAAACTTTTTGTTATTTAAGAAAAGAGAATACACAAGTTTTGAAATTTTCCTGAAAAAAAAAATTCGCTGCCTTCTATCTCTAATTTTAATTCTTTTACCATGGATCAAGGTTCTATGAAATATATAATTTTCTTTCAATAATCTTAACACCAAAGAACATTCTTTGCTTAATGTTTATTTTATTCATAAAGAGTTACAAAAGACTATGATTTGCTTCAAATGTAAGATTAGCGATAAACTTGAAATTGCGATTTTCTATGAGTTTCAAGAATAAAAAGATGCTAAACTATTCTAAAGTTGGCTGCCTTTGATGAAAAATCGTTTGAAGTTAAAGAAATATACTTCATTTTAACGTTTCAAGGTTTAATTATTTTCTTAAGCTTAAAAGTATTGACTTTATTTTAGCAAAAAGATGTTAGACTAAATCTTTTTCTCACTCATTTCTTAATTCACTTAACATAGAAAGAGATTCTTTTGAATGTATAAATTTATTTATATTAATAAAATTCAATAAGTCAAATAAAATTCAATAATAAACGTCAAACTCTTTTAAAGCCAAACAGAAAAATTTCCGTCTGACGGTTTGACGTTTTATTATTCTCAAAAACTGTGAGAAATTCGAGTTTCATTTCGGTAAATTTTATTAATTTAATCAAACCTAAGAGATTTTTAGTACGGTTGCTCAAATATTTTATTGATAGAATATTCTATAATCGTATTTGTCAATGGGGAAAAAATATAAAACGAATCGGTTACAAGGAAGTAGCTTTGCGCTTGAAAATCTTATCTACTATATGTACTATCCATCGGTATGTTGCATCTTTGTTGATAGAGACGTTCTGTATGATATTTTTAGGTGATTACTTAATCTGTGGTTAACTTCAGTGTTTGTTAAAATAATATCAGCACTTTTAATCCTGAGCAAATAAGCTTTAAAATGAAGTCTATTTCTCTAACTCAAAAAAGCAATTTTACACTTAAAGTAATTAACTTTAAAATAGTTCTGAGAAAGAAGTAACCTTTGAAAATTCAAGGCAACTTCTTTTCTCTATGATCGTCCTTAAAGACAAGAAGAAAGAAATATTTTTCAGATTGAAACAAAAGAAAACTTAGATGTAAGGAAAAGGAACTTATTGAATTTTATTAATATAAATAAATTTATATATTCAAAAGAATCTCTTTCTATGTGAAGTGAATTAAGGTATGAGTGAGTAAAAGTTTTAGTCTAGACATTTGTTTGTTAAAATAAAATCAATACTTTTCAGCTTAAGAAAATAATTAAATCTTGAAACGTTAAAATGAAATATATTGCTTTAACTTCAAACGACTTTTCATCAAAGGCAGCTAACTTTAGAATAGTTTCGCATCTTTTTATTCTTCAAACTCATAGAAAATCGAAATTTCGAGTTTATCGCTAATCTTACATTTGAAGCAAATCATAGTCTTTTGTAACTCTTTATGAATAAATTCAACTGGAAATTTCTTCATCGTTTAGTTTTAATTGTGAATAATTAATATAAAATGCAAAAATAACAACTCGTTTAAACAACTTTAAATCGTACTGATATAAGTGAATCATTATAAAGTAGTAAGTTGGGCGAACCAGTTGATTGCCGAAGGCGGAAAGTGTACAATAAAAGAAAAGATGACCATAATGAGTACAACAAAATTAATGGTCCAAGAAGCAACTTCAATTAGTCAAATGAAGTCAAACTATGGCGATATTTGAATTTTAGGTTAATAGTAAATTCAAGGGACTTGAGAAAAATACAAATTTCAAAGCATTCGAATGTTCCTAAGTTCCAATATAATGGGAGAAAACGTGAAAATTATGTAGGATATAATGATATAAATGGTCTTAGCAGCAAGTTAAAAAAAAAGAATAATTCTGAATTGCAAACAAAAATTTAATTTAATTTTATGTTAATAGGGAATTGAAGAGACAAGAAAAAATTCGAATTATCAAAGAATTTCAGTTGTCTAACTTCCACTATAGTGTACAATAGAACAAAAAAACGAAAATAATAGGTTCTTCAATTACACTGCTTTTTGAAAAAGTCTCGTTATACATATTATAAATGAAATTTAGGTTTAAAAACTCCACCTTCATTTTCTGCTATTGCAAACAAAATATTAATGGAAAGAAACTTGAAGTATTTAGATGTTGAAGTTGATGCCTTTAAAATTTTGCAGAAAACGATAATAAATTTTACAACACATTAGATATATATGAAAAACAAAAAGATGCTGCTAAATAAGTCTTATTAATTATAAAATTTACAAGAAGAATAATCACGTAAGTATTTTATTTCGTGAATGCCATTTTTATAGAAGGAAACAATGTTGGTAACACATGTGTGATGTATGTAGTTTTATTAGGTAACTTATAGTTAACCTGTATGTTTTACGATGTAAACTATTTATATATATAAGAGAATATGTAAACATGCGTTTTTCTTCTTCAATAATGTTAAACACTAAATCGACTGCTTTTGAAAGAAATAAGATGAAAACAATACAATAAATGATCAACATAAGAACAGAATGCCACTAAAACTTGTAATAAGTTCATTTTAAGTTTCAAAAACTCTACAGTTTTGTAGCTCAATTTTTAGTTCAAACGCAGTCTTAAAATTTACTGAGCACTTTAAAGTATTCTCCATAATTTACCTGGATGCACATGATGCCTTACAGATAAGTTATGCTTGTAAAAGAATTGTGAAAGACCACCTAAGTGCTCTTAAGTGAAATGCACAATCACACTTATAAATTCTTATAGGCTATTTTTTTCCTTTACGAGCACATTGTAAAAATTTATTAAAAATATCGAATACAGTAATTTACAGTAAATATTTGAATTGATTTTTAAAAAAATGAAAATTGTACCTTATCTGATGTAAAATTATTATGAATAAATTTAACTTTCATTATATGTTTACAATCTTATATAAAACGACATTCTAGTACTTTTAGAACAACATGGAATATAACTTACAATATGTAGTCTGACACTCAATAATAATAAAATGGAGCGACTTTTAGTTTAACTCATCAATTTTAGGTTATTGGAAATTATTATAAATATAATAAATTTTACTTAAATACCAGTACTTTATAATAAACAGACATGCCACGCAAACATGCACTAAACAATAATTAAGTACGTTTAGAGCAACCTGGAATCCAATTTACACTATGTATGCATACATTTAATAAAAGTTAAAATAAACGGCAAGTAATAAAACTCAGTAATTTGTAATTAAAGCTATTTTAGTTAATAACGAAACGACCGATTTAAAAGAATAAAGTAATATTAAGCCACTCAATTTAAGAAACTTAAGACTTCCACTTTTAACTAAGAAACAACAGGAAAAAAAAAAAGAGTCAAATCCTACTGAAAAAAAAAAAAAACACGTGGCCGATAAACTGTCAACTCATAACTTAACAGTTTGACCAGTCATGTAAAGAAATAACACGGGAAAAGTGTCAAACAACGCTTCAAAACAATATTTAACTTATTCGTATCAATCAGAAAAATAAATTTAAATGGTAAGTACATACGTTAAAATATTCGCAGTAAGTGAACGCTCAAACAAATGAAAATGGTAGACTATACTTCTGTACGTCTTAACAGGTCGGTGGAATCATTGCTAGTGAAGAGAGTGGAATTTCTCATTACAATGCAAACTCCTATTCCAAAGCGATGGGCGAAACCATCGGGAGTAGTGGGATTGCAGGTAGGGGATGTTTCAGAGAGAGGGGCCCACGGGGAATCGTTTGGGTTCAGGACCATAGAAGTAATAACCTATGGAACACACATCGCTATCGCCGAGCTGAAGCCAAGATAAAACTGGTTTTTATCACGTGACTGGTAGACTCCAGTGATGCCTCCCCACTGAACTTTCAGTGTTAATATCTTGATGAGCTGCCGTAATTTATAACCCTATTGGTGACCCTAGTTATAGAGAGCCACAGGAGTGGTCAAAAGCAGATATTTTCACTTGTAGCGTTCCAATGGTCACTCTCTGACGAATAATACAACCTGATCCATTTTGTATGTGGTCTGTTTATCGGAGTCAGTGTCCACACACGAGCGAAACAATCACTTTGCAGTACATAATCTGTTTTAATTTGTATTTTTGTGTGTTTTGTGCTTCAATTTTTGACATTGAATATATTTATATCATGAAATATTACTTGGATATTGAGCTTAGGATAGATGAAGTTTAAAAATATCCATGTCTTTACAAGCTATAATAATTCATACTGATTGGATACCGCTTTCTTCGGAAGTTCGTGACAAAAAATTAGCAAAAAGAGTGTCATAACTATTTTCAATCAGCAGAAGGTGTAGAACGGAAAAAATAAATTCATTTTTTTCGGCGAAATACAAAAACATTCTAACAGCTTTGAAAGACTAAACTCTATGAGCTCTAATCCGCCTCAAACCGCCCCATTCGACAGAGACCGGATTCAGGCGGTTTCGAGAGCCTGAGTGAATTTTTACGGGAGAAAAGTTGCTTTCTTTGGGTACAATTGATAGCCCAAACTTGGGCGTCTTCCTCCTGGAATTTCTGTAAAGAAAGGATTTCATTCTGTTTTCGTGAACGAAAATGTACTTCAGTTTTTTAGGTACTGGAATTCACTCTAGCCGGATTCAGAGAGTTAAATTCAGTCTATTATTTCGTTGTCTTTGTTATGTTTACATTATTCTTAATACTGAATATCTGCATACATCTGATGCTGAATATACCATAGTGGTTTATTTTCAATTTTATTTCGGAAACGCAGGATGCAGTTGTTCTGCCAAACACATAATAAAAAACAAAAAGGATGGTTATTATCATGATAATAATTCTAAGAAAAGGATAATACCATGCCTAATCAGGTTCCGTTTTGATATCATGTCGATATGAGTACTTTCATTAATTTCAATAATAA
>BGPR01041174.1:0-13708 GCA_013235015.1 Araneus ventricosus | reverse complement strand
TGGATTTAACTCCCGTTGAATTTAAAGCCACTTTGTTTTTTATGTGTATATTTTTTCATCAGATTTGTTTTTATCATTTCAGAATAAGGAGGAAGTTTTAAAAAATTTCAAAATATATTTTCCAAAACTCTCGTACAAATTTCTCTTTTTTACATGAGACACGATCGAATAAAATTTTTTTAAATAAATATATAAATATTAGTTTTCTTTAAAGTATTCTATGCCATATCAAATTTAAAGGCGAAAAGAAATGATATCTCGGAACTAAAATCAAGAACCGTATTGTATTTTATTAATAATAAATGGAATGTGATCAATTCTGCACTTAAATTACAGTCATGTGAGAACGTTACTGTTATCTAGCATTAACCTCACATTGTGTTATCTGCGCTGTGAAGTTACCATGTTTCTTCTACAAGATACCAAATGGATTGGCTCTTTCAATATGAGAAAAGCCTCAAACGCCCGTTGAACCAAGAACGACTGGTGCCCAAAGCACACAAAATCCGCCAGAAATTCCCCATGTTCCTTTGTTGAATGGCTCACCCTCAACACATAGAAGCCTAGATAGAATCAATAACCAACCACTGCCTGCCAACATACAAAATGTAGACCTCCTCAACTTTATCACCAGCCAAGACCTACTTAAATCAGGTTAACCAGAATAACTCCACAATAGCCTGCATTGGGTCATCCCACTACAAATCTCATATGCTCCCACCATGCCCTTTAGTCTCTCTCTCCTGGGAACATTCCATGTCAGAGACAGATCATCAGTTTTCAGTGTCCCAGGGCCCCAGCCACTTGTTCACCACATGTCTAACTTGTCTCAACAGCATCATGTAAAAGTACATGTGGGTATCTGGACACAGAGTCTACAAAAGCAGGTAATATTTATTGTTTTGATGTGTGTGTCTTTGAGTGATTATATTTCACATTTCCTCTCTCATCATATATATAAAATGTATTTTTTTTTGTTCTTGTTTTATCCAATAAGTTCCACGCATACCCACCCAACCGACGAGGAGCCGCCCTGGTTCAGTTCGGGTGTATGCAATAGTGTTATGTTATGTTATGGGTTTTCGGGCGGGAAATTTTCTTGGGAACTCTCATTTCAGCCAACCCCATTCCTTGTAATAAATCCTCTAGCCATCAGCTACGCATAGTCCTCTTTGTATATCAATCCATTAGAGTAGATTTCTTGCTGATTTTGAGGGGTGTAAGAATTTTTTCCTTTTACCTTTGAAAAGAGAAAATAAGGTATTCTCATTGTCGCTGACCTTCAAATGTTTCTGGAGTCAGAGGGGCTGAAGTTATGATACGAGTACTGTCTTGATGAGTCAGTTTGGCTTAATTTTCTCCTACTTATTTAGCAATCCAAGTCAAATTATTTAATTTAGAAAAAAATACATTTTTCCTCTTTGTTTTTATATAGTTTTCCTCTTCTTTTTAACAATACCATAATAGACACTGCTTGTTGTTTACAAGAGCTGGTATTTCTATATTGTTATATTGAACAGAAGAAAGAAATGAAAAATACAGAGAAGGTCCCAACTCATTTCTCACACATTGTGCATGTAAGTGCGGTTGCGACGATAAATTTTGGAGATTCTACAATTGTGTGGATGGAAAAAAGAAAAGAATCGTTTAACTGTACTAACGCCGTTTGCAGCAACACGAGGGTTATTTTGGGACAGGACATCGTGATTTTGAATCTCAGTCAGTCAAGAGAATGACACCTGGGCTGGAGCCCCCGCTCCAAACTTCCGCTCCACAGGGTGGGGAGGATGTTTTAGCCCCTACATATGATTTAACGGGCAGCAGCCCACTTCCGGGCAAACCACGGCAGGCGTTTTCATCAGAATCGGGTTTTTTGAACCTGGAACTCTCCGGTCCAGAAGCCGAGACTTCCAGAGAGCAAAATCTGATAAGTATTTTTTACAATGGATGGATTACGTTTTTAGAATTGCTGTTAACATTCAAAAGGCATTGTCTCGCTCACAAAGGGGAAATAGGATTTTTGAAAACAGTTTCCTAAAGAACAACCTCGCAATAAAATAAAACCGAATATAAAAAGCGATTGTACATAGAATATCCTTTGAATTTTTAACAAGAAATAAAACCTGGAGTTTCCTTTATTCTCATTCAATTCCAGATTTATGATATGTAAGTCGATAATTCCATGAAAAGGGCACTTTACAACAATGAAAGTGCCTCGTTGTTATACATATATTTGAATTAAAAGATATATAAGTGGTTGTAATATTAAACAAATAGTTTTGAGATCTTTTTCAAGAGTTAAAATTATTTCAAAGTTTTTTATGCTAATCAATTTGATATTTATATAGCATAATGAATTTAATATACTTTCGGAAGTGTGAGAAAACTCTTTCATTCTGTATTTAAAGAAGCATTAATGCAGAATATTTCTTTTCATGATTCGCTGAAAATAAACATGATTATTTAAATAAAAATTGTTTTGAGGTTTATTTTTTTTACAAAATTGGGTTTTACTTATTTCTCAAGATTAGTCAAGCTCTTAGATAATGATTTAATTTATTATTTAATATCCTTTCGGAACTGCGAGAAAACTCTTTTATTCTGTATTTATAGAAGCATTAATGCAGAATATTTTTTCAAGATTCGATGAAGATTAACATAATTATTTATATAAAAATTGTTTTGAGGTTTATTTTTTTACAAAAATGGGTTTTACTGTTTTCTCAAGATGCATGAACTCTAAGATAATGATTTAATTTGTTATGTAACAAATGCAGAAAATATTTTAATCTGAGCACTAAGATTCACCACTAGAAAAAGATTTAATTTTATTGGTAATTTAATCAGAACGGGAATTAACATTTTCTTTTATATTTTTTTTTCTTATTTTTTACTTTTATTCATTTTTTCAAATCAGAAATTATGCAGTGTAAATATTTTAATTGCTATTTATGGCCATTGAAATGCAGCGTACGAAAGACAAAATAAATTTGTATTTGTATATAATATTTAAGCTATTGTATAGAAATAAAAATTGCTATTGTATACGTAATATTTATTGCAATTTGCTATGTTTTATCTCTAATTTAAATGCAAATGCGCATTTCAAATTCTTTGTTCTCAAAGATAACATGATTTGTATTTGAGCGCTGTAAATTCAATTTCATTTCAAGTTCTATTGTATTTGGTTACTTAACATGTATATAGCAATTTTAAATCTAGGTTTAACTCTGTTTATTTATTTAGAATTAACTTCTGTCTTCTACAATTATTATTTTCCTCCATAGACCACATTACTTATAATTCCACTCTTCGACAGCATACAGAATTTTGCAGAAAGACAATCATCAGACACTATGATTACATTTAGCTCTTCTTTTATATAAAGAGACGAATCACGAAAAGCTTTTATGGTATTTCAATTATTGAACAGCCAAAGAAATAATCATTCTGTCAAGTTGGTTGAACATTTCTAACTAAACATTCCTTCTTTAAATTGAATCTGATTTTTATTACTATCAAAAAAGCTTTTATCTTTAGTCCGTTTCAAAAAATAACATGATGGTACTTTCAATTCCAATCAACAAGACCGTTCTTTGTGAAGTACCTGTTTCTTTTCTTGTTCACATTTAGAAAGAAATTTTCAATTAACCGATGAAAGTTGTTCCTCGTTTTTTCTCATGGCATTAAGCTCCAACTATTTATCGAACTGCCTGAAGAGTTTTATTTCCTTTATTATGTCCTATACTGGTTCTATTTTTTAACTGTCTAAAACTTTTTTTTTAAATTTGAGCCACCTAAATCATAAAATAGCTCTGCTGTCTGAGAGAAATAAAGCCCTTATTGAGAAATATAATTAACAAAAATAAGACAAATTAATAAAACCAATTTATTGTATTTTTTCCTTTCAAATTTATCCTATTATTTTATTCGCATATTTGCAGATGCAAGTTTTGTGAACAAATTTTAAAATAATCCACTTAAGTGGTATTTAAGCAAAACATCTATGATTACAGATCTTCTTTAAATAAATTATTAATTTAAGAATGATCAGTAGCGCAAATTGCGATGGAATTCTTCATTTAAATTCTTATTCAACCAGCGGGAGGGGCCTCCCCGAAACTTTCTCGCATACGACTAACACTGGTGGGGGGAAAAAATACCGCGCGCCAAAAAACGTGCGGTATTTCCCAAGGTAGGGGAAAACATTCCAGCGTTCGCGCCTTTTTTTGTGTCGTAGAATCGGGAAAAATCCGAATATGCAATTTCAACGTCTTTTTCAAACGATTTTTAAAAAAATACGAGACAAATCTATAGTTAGGGTTTCAAGACAACATACGAAATTTCATTTACCTAAGTCATTTCTTTTAAAAGATATAGTCTTAAGATGTATGCGATTATACAGACCGACAGACAGTCAACCTTTTGACGGATTTGGCCCAACATTTGATACGGTCCTACATTCTTGATGATAAAACTGTGTACCAAATTTTATCCGTCTAGCTATTCAATTTTTTACTTTCTCGTATACGAAGTATACAAATAGAAAGTATTGTAATCGTCAGTAGTTTCGAACTCGAGATTTTGACGAATCTTCACGGTATACACCTCCCCGAGTTCGAAAAACACATCTTTGTAATTATGTGTGTCTGTGAACACGATAACTCGAAAACTATTAGAGCTACGGCGATGAAATTTGGTGTCTTTACACAAAATTTGCAGGTTTCTATCAAATTTGGGACAAATTCCGTCTACAGGAAGTCTGCCCACCTTCATGTGGACACTATAACTCCAAAACTTGAATAGCTAGTTGGATAAAATTTGGAACACAGTTTTATCATCATGAATGTAGGTCCGTATAAAAGTTTGGCCCAAATCCGTCAAAGGGTTGACTTTCTGTCGGTCTGTATAATAGGAAAATTGTGAACACAATAACACTTTAAGATAATGACTTATATATATGAAATTTGGTATGTGGCCTTCTAACTTTAATTGTAGATTTGTGTCCAATTTTGTTTCAATCCGTTAAAAAAAGTTGTTCAAATTGCATATTTGGTTCAAAATGCACATTGCGACTGTATGTTCGCGAGCGTTTCGCTTATTTTACACAAGTTAGCATGGTTGGCTTTTCACCTTGGCGGTCTACGAAGGAAATTTTAGCGAGAGGCAAACACGCTTTTCGGAAATTATGGCAACCCCCTAAAACGAAACTTCCTTCAGACATTCTCCAGATGGAAGCCTGTGATTAATCAGATGTGTGGTGAAATCTTATGTTATATCTATGGTAAGATTTCGCACTCAAAAACGTTAAATTAAGTTGTGGTACCCTCAGCGCGAGTAAAAATTGAAAACATGCACAATTTTTTTTGTAAAATATTAAGTTTTTGGGAATTCATAAATTTTATATTTCATTGTAAATCACCATTCATATTTTTTTCTCAAAATAATCAGGCATTAGATAAATAGCCAAAAATATTTACTTACCCACTGGGTGTTTAGCCACCCCACATTTCTGGTCGTATGCTAGAAATTTTCGGGGAGACCATTCCCGCTGGTTTAGTTATAGTGTTCACATGAACGCGGACGGACAGACAGACTTACCGTAGACGGATTTTGTCCAGAATTTGAAAGAAACCTAAAAATTATGTGTGAAGATCACATACCAAATTTCATCCCTGTATCTATAACAGTTTTCGAGTTATCGTGTTCACATACAGAGAGACGGACAGACAGACAGACATAATTCCAAAATAGCGTTTTTCGGACTCAGGGAGGTCTAAAACGTGGAGATTCGTCAAAATACGTTCCGTTTGTCTACTTCGCATACGAGAAAGTAAAAAAATATATAAATTTCAACACATATTTTTTTCTAAATTCATAAGATCAATTTCATAAATTTAAACGAATTTTGAAAAATAATTAAAGAATCGTTTTATTAGGTTATATCGTTTCATTTTTGTTGTCTTTCTAACCCGCTTTTGAAAAACGATTATTAACTTCGACAATTTAATAATGAACCGAATCAGTTTGTTTCATTTTATATTAAAAAGATATCATTAACAATCGATATGAATTTTTATCCTATTCTTGAAAAAATATCTGGAAACATTCAAAAGAACTTAGCTAAACTGACTAAGAGTTATATATATATATATTACTTTTTTCGTTCATTAAAAACCTGAAAGTTTCTTCTATCAACCATGTGTCTAACGAAACATTCAAAACATTTCCTAAATGAGTATATCATAGGCGGTGAAATATTCGTGTGACTAGATATGAGACAACATTTAATGAAATTTTTAAAAATATTCTTATTAGATAATTTTTAAATTTCAGGAGTCCGAACGTGTAATGAAAATCTAATGCAATGAAAAATTTATCGTAATCATAATCTTTCGGTATGAGACTCAAAAATTGTACTTCGAACTTATTTAAAATAATCAAAAATAAAAATAATCATTCATGTGATCGTGTTTTATTAAACGTGGAAATCTGTTTTGATTAATATTGTAAAAGTGCTACAAAAAGTTAATTCTTTTAACATGTATACTCTTTTCAAGACTAGTCATCAATTAATTAACCCCTCTGACTGCATAATTTTTTTAAAATTACTATTTAGATGCAACGTTTTAACTCACTCAGCGGTAAGCCCGAAATATCTCGCGAACATTTTTGTATCTCAAACGACAGACTACGAAATAACTCGCGAACTTTTTTGCATCTCAAACGGCAGACTGCAAAATAACTCGCGAACTTTTTTGCATCTCTAGCGCCAGGCCAGGGTATTCTCGGGCTATTGGAATTTCCTTTCCCCCAGAACCACATACATACTAGTAATTGGAGGGTTGGCCTGGCCATTGTGAACCGTCCATTGTGTATGCCATCCCGCAGTTGGAAGAAGAGGGGTTGTGAGTTTGTGCGTGCGCTCTCTGTTTTCCAACCCTATTCCAACCCGTTTCCTTCCCCCTTAAAGCGAAGACCTCAGAGCCCACAGTAGTATAAATCACTGTCATATCTCTCCTTTGAGATCGGAGAGCGCTCTAACCACAGAAGGGGGAAGGAATGTTCATTGTTAAAAATTGCTGCCTTTTGCTAGTATAACTGATTTTTCCAAGGTGACTTTTCTCAACCGTTTCAAAATTTCCATAGTGCCGCTGGGAGGGTTTAAACTTGTTCAAATAACGTTGAACAAAACTAATTGTTATTTATATGCAGGGCTTTATTAGCATAATATGGTTCAAAGTTTAAAAAGTACTAAGTTAACTCATTAGCTTGCAAAAATCGCCAGATGAAGCAGAAAACAGACAAACTTCCAACCCGTGAAAATCGCGGGATATGCAGTCAGAGGGTTACAGAATCACTCAATTTTTAAATAATATTAAGTGACCTAGGAAAGTCAAATCGCAATTTCATTTGAGTCTCTTTTTTGTTTCAATTGAAAAAAATTTGATCTTCGCTCCCTCTCCGTTTTCTAAAGGAGTACCGTCAAAATGACAGCATCCGTTACTCGTCGATCTTGTTCAAGCACTTCCGCAGATGCTTCCTTTGTAAGAGCCTGCAGCGAAAAGCCGAAAACGAACCCCTTAAATGTCAACGCTTATCCTCTTCCTTCCGCACTTTTCACGTCTTCTTTCTATTTTAGATGGTCATTAAATAACTTCAACTCAATTTATTTCAAAGTAAAAATAGATTTCAGGCACATATTTTTTGTCTGCACTTGTGTTTCTGCGATATATTTCATGCACCACTGTATTTATTTTTTATGATTAGATTTAAAATTTTCAAATTTTTGTTTCTGATGCTTCATTTTCTCATTCTCTTTATATATGTATAGGGTGTCCTCACTAATCATGGGCCAGTAGCTAATTTCGTAACCGTTAGAGACAAGCATATACCTCTCTACTTGGGAAAATTCATTAAATGTCGTAAAGAATTATATTTTATGTTGTTTGAGTCAATAATTTGCATCTGAAAACATTACTAAATCTAAATTTTCATACTGTCCCCCGGTCCCGTTAATCATATTTAGCAAAATAATTTTAGACACTATTATTTTAATAAAAAAAAGTTCCACTCTTTTGAATATACAACTGATTGAGTTAAAAAGTTTTAATTTTCACTAATTTAGATGATTTCAGATCATTTCAATAACCACCTCGAAGACGATCCACCAATCAACGGACGGTTATTCTAAGCCTCTGTTCTGACCAGTACACCAAAAATCTGACCAGATGCTATAGAAGGTTCCTCTACTTAAAGAATAAATTCTTGAAAGAGAATGTATCAATAATTCACTCTTTAACATAATTGCAATTTTTAAAATTAGGGAGATTTTAAAAATCAGTGATTACATATGCATCAGATTATCCCAGGAAATACATGTCAGGACATGCAAAAACATGTTTTTTGCAAAATTCATTAAAGACTACGGTGTTTTTTTGTGTGTGGATGGTTTTGAATAATGCGGCCATAGTCCCGTTCTGAACGGGACAATCCCGTTTTCAAATAGCCTGACCCGTTGCCCCTAGGCAGGGATTCGGAACGCCAAAATGTCCCGTTTTCAGAAAGAGAGAAACCCACGGTAAAAACATCAAAATAGGCTTAAAAAATAAAAAATAATAAAAATGACGGGAGGCTGTCTTTTTCAAACAGCAGCTGATGTTAAAGGCGTAGGACTACTTTATTCGCGTGACTCTTTTCCGATTTTCAATTTTTTGTAACTTCAGCTGCTACCCTTTATCTCTAAAATGAGACATTAGTTATGTTTTTAACATATGTAGTTGCCGAGATATAGAGGATCGCGTCACCAATTCATGCGTATTTTTGCCCAACTTTCCGACTCAGTAGTTGCTGAACTACAATTCCGATTTTCAATTTTTTTGTAACTTCTGTTGTTACCCTTTATCTATAAAATATAACCAACCAACTACATATGTTTTTAACATATGTAGTTGCCAAGATATAGAGGATCTCCCTTACAACGTTTTTGTGGCGTTTTGGCGTGTGAATCAAATTCCTTCCTGAGAACCTAATGGGAGGAACGTAGTCCTACGTTAAAAAATCCGTAATGTCTAGTAACTCGGAGATGACGGGTCAAGTGCGAAAATGTTGCTAACACCTATGTACGTCGGTCAGAAGCGTGCTAGCTCGCATGTATTTCTGAAATTATTACATATCAAATTATAACAGAATGAAAGACTGGGAGTCTTTAAACCAAAAATTGTTAAGCAGAATTGTTCAAACCACTTTCACAGCAATCATTTGAATCATGAGAACATTCGTACAATTATTGTATATATTTCATGTCTGCGCAGCACAAATGCAACCATAGAAAGGGTCTTTTCTCTATTGAATAAGTTATGGACGGACAAAAAACACAGTTGAAATTCGAAATTCTTAAAGCAACGTTAATTACCGAAGTAAAATATAAGAAATCCTGCCAAAAAATTCATTCTTATTTGGAAGATAATTGATTTTCACGTGTTTATTCTTGTTTTTTCATATATAAATAAAAACTAAAATATACGTTTTCTTGGTTACCCATACTCCTGCCTAAAAATTATTAGATGTTCCGTTTTGAGGGGAAAAATGATTGTCAACTTAGGTTTTGAAAAAATTTCATGTTCTTCCCCCCTTTTGTGTGAGGTTTATATATATACAGGATTAGCCTAAATGATTCATCGGGTTTCAAAGGACTGTTTCTTTACAAGTATACGACGTACAAAGACAGGTGATACATTAAAAGATACATACCCTCACCAAGTTTCTGGTACATACTGCGAATGTTCAATGTGTGCGCCCTTGGTCACCTGGCACATATCGCAACGGTAATACAGTTCCGTCCAGACGTTCAATAGCATGTTTCCGTCAATGTCCGCGTCAGGTACAATGACGCGTTCCTGCAGTGCTTGCAGAGTTGTTGGTATTGGGAGCACATAAACTTTGCCCTTCACATAACTCCACAGGAAGAAATCACATGGTGTGAGATCTGGCGTCCTGGAGGCCCATGGCAACAGAGGTACATCATCCAGACCAGCGCGCCCTATCCAGCGATGTGGCAGTTCTCTGTTGAGAAAGTCGCGGACAATTGTGCTCCAGTGCAGGAATGCACGCTGAACGCTCGTAACCGAAGAACACTTCGCATATTCCAACACACTTAAACTCTTCTCCTACATTGCCGCCATCTTGTGCAGTGCCGCTACAGGCCTGCCATCTAGCGAGCACGCGAGTCACGAGGCGGGCATTTAAACTTACTTGGGGAGTATATGTATCTTGTCATGTATCACCCGTCTTTGTAGATCGCATACCTCTCAATACACTGTGTTTTGAAACCCGAAGAACCATTTAGGCTAACCCTGTATTATTTATGAATACTCTTTGTTTATTTTATTATATTATTTATGTAAATTATTTCGTTTATTACTTATGTTTATCCTTATGTGTACTATTTATCTTCAAATTTTACCATGAAGGATATAGTATTATGAAGTTTTTCTTCCCGACAACTCGTGTCCTGCTTTACATCCTTAGGATAAGCTGGGTCGGCATGAGAAATTAAAGGTGAAAAGAAGACTCCTTTCAAAATATATACTTCTATAAAACATATTATGGATTAATAAACCTCTCTAATAATAAAGTCTCACAACGCTCCCTACTGAAACGACCCATTTCTTAAATAATATCATGTTTCCATACAGATCATCCCAAAGGAAACAAAGCTCTTTATAAAATATAGTTATATTTATAGGCGTTGTAATTTTGATAAACCCCTATTGGGTTAATACAATATCCATCAATTGCTTCATAAAGATTATTCTGCTTATACTCTCAAGACAAATCCAAATGAAGTATTGAAGTGAACATGCAATTTGAGGAAGCACGAACCAATCGCTACACTCATCTTAAATGTCTTCTGGGACATTCAGGAGTGCATTTAATGCATCTCGGTTATGTTCCTGTAAGCGAAACTTGGCTGTGTCCTGCTTGGAACAAATTTTATTTGCATAGGAACTAAATGCAAATGTTGTTAAATCCAATTAAGGAAGCTATGCAATTTCTGAAGTTTCTCAAAGGCTGAGAGCGGTTCACTGGCACTTAGTTTAGAGGAAAGGATGCGGTATGATCTTTATAAGGTACAAGGTGAATTAATACCGAATGCGTAATAAATTCGTGCAAGCTTCAAAAATTTATAATAAAAGAAGTAATGATAGGAAAAAATTTCGGTTTGCGCGAATATGATTAGAAGGGCATTGGAGTTTTTTTCAATCTGTAAAAAAAAATATTCAGTATCCCATTCAATGAAATAGAGCTTTTTTGCGCCTTCACTCCTTTCTCCCAGAGAAACTTTTTCAATGCAATAGTTGTGGATTCACCAATCTTGTAGAAAAGTTTACCCACCAACGCTCGATCTGGTAACGATAGCATGCTGTCGGGATCGAATGATGAATCCATTTCCAGCCAGGTGATTTATTGCTAGCCTGATTTGCATAAAAAGTTTCGTGTGAGCGCCCTCTTTCGTTTACTTTTGGAACCCTTTTTTAATGGGAAAAAACAATGTCCCTTCGCGCAAACCGAAATTTTTTCCGAGCATTTCTTCTTTTATTATGAATTTTTGAAGTTTGTACGAATTTATGACGCACCCGGTATTTTAGCATAAATAGCTTGAATTATATTCCAAGATGTGTGGTAGAGTTTTCAGTTGATTACGAGATTTCGAATTCATAAATAAGAATTCATAAAATTCTGTTTGTTTAAGTATATTTTATAAGTTCGATATTTATGTGCTTCACAATAAGTTATAAGAATGTGGGTGTTGTAATCACAGACTGCATATTGATCATTACATGCAGCATCAAAATGCACCGTCTGAAATATGTATTAGCATTCTCCAAAGTGTTTTCAAAGCAATTCATTTCAAGATATTCTAAAAGAAATTATTGTGAAACCACATTTAAAGCTTTTATCTGACAAAGAAATATTCGTAATTGTACATTTGAGAACCAAACAATATTTTATGGATTCCATATTCACTATAGAAAACTATACCAAAGTATACGTAGTTTGTGGAAAACTGAATCAGTTGCATTCCGTTACACAATAGAGTATTACTAAAACAAGTATTAATTTTGGTAAAATGAAGCATTAGAATGCTTTCGGCAAGGTTTCGTGAAAAGAACTGCATCTTAACTTGCGTAAATTCTTGTCTGTATATCTGGTTCCAGTGTCAACAGATTTGTCCCGAAGGAAATTACTTTTAGTGTCATAACAGGCGAATAATGTTTTAGCAAATTCTTCATTTCCGATGCACAAATTTTCTATTTTCTGATTTTAGAAGCTGATAATTCCCCTTTAAATTTAAATAAATGGTTTTATTATTTTTAAAGGATTTCATTTTATTTAACAGAAAACCAATTAAAAACAAAAGCTTTCTTGTAGCCATCACTGATATCTTTAAATGTTGTTCTTCAAAAAATAATTTATTCATTCGTCTGTAATTTTGCAGCTATTTTTTAAAGCATTTAAGCCAAACTATTTTACAACAATATCAAAAGCAATCAAGTTAGTGAATAATCAACGGATTCTTCGGGTTAAGTTTTCAATGACTTTTCTTATCTATGAAAACATATTCTGTACTAATGACATTCATATGCTGTTGTACAGCGATAGATTAACATCTGACCACTCTAATTAAATATCACATTTTTGATATTTAAGTTACACTATCTTCTGTGGAAAGTAAAGACGAATAGTATACATTAAAATAGCTATAAATATTAAACGTAATAATAAATAAAAATAATATGCTTAAATAATATAACAAAATACATAACTAATATGCATGTAACTCCACCAAACAAACCTGAGGAATAAAACTAAATGTTATTGGTGTACAGGATGGTTGGTTCAATTCACAAATGATGCAACTTTCGAAGATATTCTACTAACCCTTTCGAGTTCATTGGTTTCGCAGTGACACCACAAATGGAGCATTTTTTTACTGCGCTTGGGCGAAACGTAGCGTCATTTTTCTCTCATAACTTAAGAGCTAGATATATAGGCAACTTATATAAAAATTCCAGTTCAATACCTTTAATATTCACAATGATATCGGCATTCCAAGAGCTTAATCGCTTTTGATCTCTGAGAGAAACAAATTGATGAGGGTTCTTGCACAAATCGATATTTTTTTTAAATTGAATCTTCGAAAGTAATATTGAATTTTATGAAGGTTGGATATCCTGAATACTCACATTTACTTATAAATTAAATGCTTAATTTAAATTACATTTCGATGATAACTTATCCGGCGAAAAAATATCCCGTTATCATTCATTGGTTTCAATGGGAAACCATACATTTCTTGAAAATAAAAAATGCGATTTTTTTTTCCTTTACCCACTTATGATCAACTACATGTCTAATACTCATTTTTGAACTAAATTTAGTAATTATCAAAGGAAATATGTTGTGAACTTGAAAGGGTTAAACATGGCAAAATAATATAAAAGTTATTTGCAGTTGAGATTCAATATCTGTGTCATCGTACTCTGTAAGTTCGTTAGCTATGCGTTATCACCATCGACATCATCATTAGAGGAGCTCGCCGTACTTTCATCACCTCTGCATTTCAGTTCCTCTCCGCAACACTACTGACGATGAGGCGCCATTTGGCAAGTCTCATCTCGCAATTCTTAGAGGAATTATTTCG
>BGPR01041173.1:0-13708 GCA_013235015.1 Araneus ventricosus | reverse complement strand
GTAGTCGGTACGGGAAAATCTAGGACTGCTTTTACTTTTACTTCATTAGGTGTTCTTATACCACGACCTACAATGTGTCCTAAGTACTTGACTCTGTCTTGAGCAAATTTGCACTTTATTGGTTTAATGGTTAAACCAGCATCCTTTATTTTTGACATGATAGCATTCAGATGACTAAGATGTTCTTCCCACGAGTTTGCGTATATTGCGACATCGTCTAAGTAAGGTACTGCAAAGTGATCGCATCCATGAAGAATGTCAGCCATCATTTTACTAAATGTAAATGGTGCACTTTTAAGGCCAAAAGGCGTACGTAGCGGTCTAAATGTTCCAAAACTTGTTACAAAAGTGGCTATTCTTTGAGCGTTAGGTGTTAACGGTATTTGCCAGTATCCTTTCGTTAAATCTAAAACTGATATGTATTTTGCGGCTGCTACGGTTTCCACTCTTTGTTCTATATTTGGTAATGGGAAGAATTATGTTTTCGTTATCTTATTCAACTTCCTATAATCAATGCAAGGTCTAGGATCTTTTCCGGCTATTTCAACTAAAATCATGAGAGAGGTGTAATCCGAATCTCCTAATTCAATTATTTTATGTTTCAACATTTTATTAATTTCTGTTTTTAGTATTTCAGTTTGTCTAGGTGAAATTCTGTAGGGTTTACATTGAATCGGTGTATTTTCTATCAGTTGAATATCATGCATTACTAAGTGCGTTTTGCCAGGTTTATTAGAGAATATCTTCGAGAATTTCAACAGCAGGTCATGCAGTTCTTGAATTTGTTGTTCATTTAGTTTATCATTTAAGGAACTGCTTTCTTTAATTTCATCAAAATCGAACAAGGTTGGTTCAGAGTCAATTGCTGGAAAGTTCTCATCCATATCTTCAATATCAGATTCATCTTCTGTAATCATTAAGTTCACCAATTCTGCTCGCTTATGATAAGGTTTTAACATGTTAACATGGTAAACTTGGTTATGGTCTTTTTTTTCTTCAAAACTCACAACATAATTAGTTTCAGATAATTTCTTCTCGATCTTTCCAGGACCTTTCCATTCCACTGCTAATTTGTTGGGCTTACTCGTCGATACAACCAATACTAAATCTCCTTCAGAGAATTCTCTTTTGATAGTTTTTCTATCGTACCACACTTTTCTTTTAGTTTGCATTTCCAGCATTTTATTCAAAGCCAGCTCTTTACATCTTTTTAACCGATTTATCAATTGAAAAACGTATTCAACAACATTATTTCCTTCATCTTCAGGATTCATCCACTGTTCATATAATAATGTTACAGGTGTTCTAAGATTGCGACCATAAACTAATTCTGAAGGTGTAAATCCAGTACTTTCGTGTCTAATAGTTCTTAGAGCAAATAGAGCTGCGGGAATTTGCCTTTCCCATTCGGGGGCCGCTTCAGTGCATAAGACTTTCAAAATTCTTTTAATAGTTCGATGAAATCTTTCAACGGGATTGCTTTAAGGATGGTGTACGGAACTTCTAGTTACCTTTATTCCAAATTTTTCTGCAAATTCAATGGCTAGATTGGTCATAAATGAAGTTCCTTGATCAGTTTGCATTTCTTTCGGGAAACACATCCTACTGATTATTTGTCTCATGGCTTCAATTATTGACGTTGATCCAATATTAGGAACAGGTACAGCATCAGTATATTTTGAAGCTAAACAAATGGCTGTAATCAAATATCTATTTCCATTGGGAGTTGTCGGTAGAGGACCGCATGCGTCAAAATTTATTTTTGAAAATACTTCTGAAATTATGGACACTAAAGTCAAAGGAGCTTTTGTTTTATCATTAGATTTTCCGACTCTTTGACATGGATCACACGTTTTAACATATTCTTCGATTTCTTTACAACAATTAGGCCAATAAAAGTATCTTGCTAATCTATCTTTAGTTTTAACAATGCCTAAATGTCCGGAAGTACTATCATGACATAATGACTTGATTTTATCTCTATATTTTTCTGGTACAACAATTAGTTCTCTTTCGATCTCATTTTTGTCGATTTTCCTTCTCACCAACATTCCGTTTTCCTTTATTTTGAAATCATTTGGTTTGCTAGAATTCTCAGTTTTGACTTCGTTAAGCAATGGAGCTAAATCTCTGCTTTGATGTTGAGATTCAATAAATTCTTTAGAATCAACTTCAACTAATTGCTTAATTTCCTTAAATTCTTCATCAGTTTGTGGTAAAATCTCTTCGTCAATTTCAAAATGAGTCATTTCTTCTGGTTGCTCTATTTCGGCTTCTTTGTTTTGATCCTCTTCAGTAGATCTTTTTGTTTGAGATCGTGTCATAACAGCATTTATCTTCTCTAATTTAAGGAATGGTTTATCTTTAAATAAATTACCAGTTTTGTTACCCAGTACATATCTGCCAGGATCATTTGTAACAACAACGGCCTTTGTTTTTATATGACCAAGTTCACATTTTATTTCAACCTCCGCTAAAGGTAGGCACACCAAATGGTCATTTAACAAATATTTTACCCAAACATGTTCTCCAGTCATTTTTGCATAATCTACAAATTTTTGAGAAATAACATCCACTGTTGCTCCAGTGTCTCGAAGAATAGGCATTTCAAAACCATTAACTAGACCTCTAATAGTGTAGGTCTCTAGCAAGTCATCATTTGAAGATACACAATTTATTTTTCATTCGATTTTAAGCGAGGGCATTGCGGTTTAAAATGTGAATATGATCCACACTCAAAACAGCGTGGTCGATATCTTTCGTCAAAAGAATGATCTTGATTCTTATTCGAAAATCGATCTCTCTGTCGAGTGTCTTCTCTTTGAAGGTGATCTTTATGGTGTCGATAATCATTCCATTTATCAGGAAGCTTTGAATAGTGTGAATGCTCTATCTTTTTCGCAAAATTTTCATAACGAGGTTTAAATTGCCCTTTATTAATTCTCTCAGTTTGAGTGGCAAAGAGTTTCGATTTTATCGTTTTCCTCACATCTTCAAAATCTTCAATTTTCTTAACCATCTCAGTGGGTGAAATGATGGTGGTTCACTCATTCATAAAATGCTCTTTGAAATCCATAGAAGTCCGCTTCTTAATTTGATCAACCAACATGAGATCTTTTAACTGTTCAAAGGTTTTTACGTTTAACCCATTCAACCACCCTTCTAAGTAGTTCTTTAATTCATAATAAAAATCATACCAAGTACTTTCAGAAGCCTTTTGGTGTTTATTAAATAGTTGTCTGAATTTTTTAGCATTCAATTTAAATCTTTGTAGCAGTAAAGCTTTTATATACTCATACTTCTTCGTGTCCTCCTCTGGTTCTCTAGCAATAAGTTGAACAATATCAGGAGGTAGCAATGAAATAAGTTGAGCCACTTGATTTTCAGCAGGTATATTCATAATCTTAGCTTGACGCTCAAATAACACCAGAAATAAGCTTACATCATCTTCTTTAGGATTAAAACGTGACATTACATCGTGCATTATGATTTTAGCAGGTTGATCAGGTATATGCCTAGATTCAACGGGATGTGCGCTTGCAGCTCTGACTACCAATTCAAGTTTTTGTAATTGAAAAGCTCTGGCTCACCCTCGTTCGCGTTCTTCTCGCTCTCGTTCGCGTTCTCCTCGCTCTCGTTCGCGTTCTCCTCGTTCTATTTCTCTATCCCGCTCTTGTTTTTCACGTTCTATTTCTCTATCCCGCTCTTGTTTTTCACGTTGTTCTTTTTCTCCTGCTCTTCTTTTTCACGTTCTATTTCTCTATCCCGCTCTTGTTTTTCACATTGTTCTTTTTTCTCCCTCTCTTCTTTTTCACGTTCTTTTTTCTCCCGCTCTTCTTCTTTTTCACGTTGTTCTTTTTTCTCCCGCTCTTCCTTAATGGAACCAAGTAATTCGCGCGTAAATTCCTCATCTTAACTAGGACTTTCAGTAATCAATTTATGCAACTGTTTAACTTTAAGTTCTTTTTTTACTGTTAAACCCAATTCTTCTGCCAATACCACTAAATCCTCTTTCTTACTCCTAGCTAAGTATGCCATGCTGAATAAGTTACCTTCAAAGGGCTGTTAATGATAATTCAATTTAACAAAACGTAATTATTTCAAACAGTATAGCTGTAATAAACTTACTCTTTGTTTTCTCGTAAGCTTCTTCAATAAACAAATCACAAAGTCACTTATATGCAATTGATAACTTAAATAACTCAAAATAACTTAAATGTAAGTCATATATCAAATATTAATAAAATACAAACAGAAATAACTCAAAAAATATTATATAATGCACTTTTGAAAATTGAAGAAAATCAATGATTCAGCCGTTGTCAATTTTTCTGCCAACTTAAAAATTCACTTTAACCAATCTTTGCCAGTTTGACAATATATTTAAATTACACCCGTCAGTTTGACGCTACAATCATATATCAACACACCTAGTTGGCGAGCACTACAATTAGACAATTGCCAGTTTGGCAATACAGTAGAATTTTACACGTCAGTTTGATGCTACACAAGTTATTCACAACCCTGGTTGGCGAGAAGTATGACAGACTTATGCCAGTTTGGCAATACAATTAAATGGAACCCGTCAGTTTGACGTCACGATCTATTCACACGCCTGGTTGGCAAGAATTATAACCACATAAGTCACCAGTTTGGCAAAATATTTAAATTACACACGTCAGTTTGACGTCACGATCTATTCACACGCCTGGTTGGCGAGAATTATAAAATGGTGCTTGTCAGTTGAATAATATCACGTCGGGTTGACGTTTTTATTTGCTTCCGTGCGCCTGGTTGGCGAAATTATAAAAATATAAGTTACCAGTTTGGCAACGCAAGAGAGACTTATTTTAAACGCCGGGATGGCTTTCTAATATCAGCTACAACGGTATAGGAAAAAAATATGTATTTCAAAATAAATTAAAATAAATAACAATAAAACATGATAATTTACTTTTAAATTTCAGTTTCAAAAATAGTAATTATAACTTTAACGGTTTTGGAGACGAATACTTTGGCTTACCAATTTGCACTATGATCAAATATGTAACATAAATAAGATAATAAAATTTCAATAAATATCTGATAAAAAGTTCAAAATGTTCACCAAATAGTAGCTGCAAACTTATTCTCCAGTTCCTTGCTTGAGCGCAATTCAATTATCACAGTGGCATTAGAAGAATCTGCATCGAAAATGGCGGTTGTTTCAAAACACCTCAATATTTAGTTATGGCTTTCTCCAGAAAATAAACTTGCTCCGGCAACGGGCACAGGAAAAACATCAGAATACGAGTAAATTGCATGAAGAACTTCAATTCATTATCGACATGAAAACCTCTTTAAAGACTTCAGCAGTTTAATTGGCAATTGAGACCAGCTTTTCGAATTTGTGAAAAACACTCCAACTTACCAATGATCTCGGTGAAACCTCCAAATTAAAAGTCTGTAGTGTATTTCAGGATGAATTAACAGACTTTTTATAAAAAAACACTTTTATTTTAATATAAATTTTCACCAAAATACCGTTCATTCGTTGGACTATCAACATCAGTCGTTACATTTTGGTCTCTCTCTCTAACAACTCATTTTAAATCTTATAATATCTAACATCTTTTTCGTTCGTTGCTAGGCAACACTCGTAAGACAAATATTGTATTGCCACACTACATTTTAAAGAGAAAACTTTAGAAATAACAAAATATTTTGTAACGAATATCACAGCCCAATGGAAGTCATCCTGCACTCTTCTCATTTCTCAATCGAGGTTCTGGTAGTAACTGCGCTAACCAAATAATTTCACCACACATAGCGCTAAAACGTTGGGAATTTACCGTCTTTTGTTCAAACTTTCAAACACATTCAAATACTTCTGATAATTTCTAATTTTGTTGTGTGGTTCCGAAAGATTTGCTTTCCGAAAGATTGTGGTTTAAATTTGCTTTCTGGTCTTACAAATTTTTCTTATCTATTATTAGTTCGAATTTTTCTCAATAGATGGAGCTAGGTGTGCGAGCTTCTAGACTTAATATCTTTGGTTCTTGATTTGCTGCAATGGAGTTGTTTTTACTGGTATTTTTCGGAGAAGGTAATGTTATTTTATCTTCTTTAACTTGACTGGATTTGTTAAAGATGACTTTCTGAAGTTTTTCTTATTTAATAAAGGTTTTTCCTACATTATTTTAATTATTGGTTAAATTCAGGCCACAGAGGGAATATTATTTGAATATTAAGTCATTCTCTTGACAGAAAATTTATCCAGTTTAGATCTCCGATGGCGAGTGGCACTTTGAAAAAGTTCGCTATTCAAGTTCCCTTTCATTAATTTTTTCCCATTTCATTTGTTTAATCTTAATGTGTTATAATTTTTATTGAAGCATGATTTTTATTGTTTGATTGTATTTTAATTGATTAGTTGATTATAGACACTATTGTTAATGCAATAACTGGATGCTGCTGCGTTGCGCGCAAAAAGTATATTGTTATTGATATTGTTTATTTCTTCTGGTGCTTCTGTAATTTCTTTGTTGTGTATTTAAAATATCTTTCTTTTGTATTTTATTGTTACCCTACTGATGTGGGCACCACGGAATGTGGATAAGTGGCTCAGGTTTCATATGAAGGCACTCGCCCGCCTAGGGTTACATAAATAGGAAGGTGCAGTCCCTCCTCCAGTGATAGTGGGTACCTCCTACGGGAGGGGTAGGGCCGTGAGGCTGTGTTGGCCATTAGGACCCGACCTCAATACTCTTTTCTATTGCAACGACTGTCATTCAGACTTCCTGTATGCCTAGGCAGGTCGGGGTGGCTGTGTACTTATGGTTTTGTATTTTATTGGAAGTTGTTTCATTTTTGCGCTATTCTGTTCACAGCAAAGTTCAATTTTTAACATCTCTTGTTAAATTATTTCGCTTATCTATCACGTTATACATTTACCACATGAGAAAAAGTAAACGAAACAACTCCAGTTCAACTTTTCATTTTAGTAATAATAATAATAAAAAAATCTTTATCGAAGTTCAAAGTCGTCCTCAACTACTGTTTATTTCTATCATCAAAGTAATGAGTAATTTATGTCAAAACATGTCTTTCACTCAGCAATGTTTGCTTTCATCTTAAACAAAAAGTGTAGTTAAAGAGATAAAATGGAAGGGAAGGCTATTGTTGGAACAATTTAATAGTTATTCATCCGAAACTTTCAGGGTACAATAAATTAGGATTATAGATAACTTTTAGTTGAAGTAGGAAACTATTCATCTGGTTGCGATTATATTTTGTTTACTTCTTTTTAACCCTCTGAGCGGCGCAAACGTCTTTTTACGTTTTCCATGTTCAGTTCAAAAGCGGATAGCTCGTATTTATATGTACATTTTCTTAAACAATCATGGATAAAGTGTTCTTAAGATTTCAGAGATATAATTAAATGCAAAAAAGATCGATTCATTTACTTTAAAGCTAAGTTTTCTAACCTGATAGCTAAAAGTGCAAAATAATTGGGCGCTCAGAGGGTTTTAAACTGACAATATCTGAGCTAAATTGTACTTTAGAATAACCCGTCAGCGATGATCTTACATACAAGCCTCCGTAGAGCTATCATAAATTAGGAAAATAAATTGAACTAGAAAACTGGTAGACAGAAAGATGAGACAGAAAATTCTTTTGAAGGTAAGATAGAAAAATTGTTCAGGACACAATTAATATTGAATGACAGAAGCAAAATTGTCATGGCAAGAAATAAAATCATCAATGTGTTTTTAGTTTGAGAACTTTGTTGTGCCTCTGAGTTCTCTTTTATTATCTATGAGAAAATAGAAACAGAAACTAATTTATAAAATGTTTCACATTTTTCTTACTCTTTTCATGTCTCACAAACAGATTTAGCGCATTTAATCGACCTATTTCACTCACGAAGAGTTATTTTTAATCTATACAAAGTAACCTCAATCAGAAATCCGCATTAATTTATTTCATAGAAATGGAGATGTTAAAAAAATGACGGGAGGCTGTCTTTTTCAGACAGTAGCTGATGTTAAAGGCGCAAGACTACTTTACTTTTATGAGTCTTATGTTTCTCGAAGTTTCTCTTTGTTACTCGTGATACTCTTTTTTTCTCGAAGTTATTCGCGATACTCTTGTTTCTCGAAGTTACTCGTGATTCTCTTTTGTTTCTCTAAATAACCCTCAATTCTTTTTTGTTTCTTGAAGTTACTCTAATTCTCTTTTGTTTCTCTAAAATACTAATGTATTCAGAATTGGCGAAATAAAATGAAACTCAGGTTACAATGAAAATTGTTTTATTTTTTAATAAAATATATTTCGATGTCAATTCGTTTGTTTTGAATTTTTCAATCGTGCGTGCATATGTTACAATTCTGTGTAGGATCGGTCGATGATATGAAAACATACATAGTTTAATAATTCTTGACTAATGTTTCTTTTAAAAGTTGAATTAATATATGAATTCCCCAGAGTACTAGAATAATTTGTTGGCACCATGTTCACATAAAAATGCTTCTTCGTGAAAATCTCTAAAATTTCTAAATTTTCAGCTCAATCAGGAAATCTAGATCGCGATCACATGGCAAGCGAGAGCGTCAGCCAATTGTAAGCGCGCACCTCATGTGTGTGACGTCACCAATTCATGCGTATTTTTTACCCATCTTTGCGACTCAGTAGTCGCTGAACTACAATTCCGATTTTCAAATTTTTTTTGCAACTTCTGTTGTTACCCTTTATCTCTAAAATCAGACATTAGTAATGTTTTTAACATTTGTAGTTAAAGAGATATAGAGGATCTCCCATGCAATGTTTTTTATGGCGTTTTAGCGAGTGAATCAAATTCCTTCCTGAGATCCCAGTGGGAGGAACGTAGTCCTACGTTAAAAACAAAACAAAACAAAAACAGAAGAACCGTCAGCATAAGCACGTGTTTTGCCAACACAGCTTCTAGTTTTCTTTGCTTTTCCTAAGTCATTTTTTTCAAATCTAGCGTCCTGGTAAAAAAGTTGATGTCTGTTCCTTGCGACATATCCTTCCTGACATTTTCCTGTTTCTTGAGCTCTTTCTATTAACTCTATATATCCTTGTCTTTTAATGTCTAGATATAATTACAATTAGCAGCTTTGAGATGATGGTTCTCCGATTATTAGAAATGCATGTTCTGTGAGCGCCATGTAGTTAAATTTAATTTTTCTTTTCAGATTATGGATTAATATTGTCTATTATTGTTTTCATTCTTTGTGCTCTTCTGAATTTCGATGAACACTGCTATATAATTTTTCCTTGAAAAGGAGTAGGCAAAGACTTGAATTCGGATTTTTTATATGTTAACAAACAGCAAAAAAAGTATCTATCAAAGACTAACTACAGAGCCTGAGCAAAATTTACAGTTGGATTCAGACTTGCATTAAGTCACCAGATGTCTCCGATTAGCCGCGACAGGGTCGTGTTTCAAGTCTATATAACATCCTCAAAAATATTCTGGATTTGTCATGGTTTTAAGCAGTTCCTATTAAAAACTTATCCTCAATAAAAAGTACGATGATAGTATGATATCATGATGCACAGCAATTACAAATTGAAATAGGTGCAAGCATGCGAGTCATACCCACTAAAATTTTAATTTAGTTATCGCACCTGGAAATGTTATATATGAGAAGTAGAATAGAAGAATGCAGTGAAAGGCAAGTCACTGCAAGTATTCAATGTGTTCACCATGTTGAAGAAGCAAAAACTAATATCATGCGCATTTAAATGATCTGATATTGCTGACGTGAAAGATGCTTTGTCCGAGAAGCTAGTGTTCCTTAAACATCGATATTATCGAAGCCAAGTCTATAGTATCGTGTTTTCGCAAATATCGACTGAAACAATCGATAGTATCGACTTTCTCAAAACTATCGATACTATCTATGGTTTTCTCCCAGGCAATACTATTGATAGGTGCATTTTAAGTAGATAGTTTTAAAACTATCGACTGGAGCTATCGATAGTTTCAAAACTATCGGCTGAAACAATCGACTAGAACTATCGATAGTTTCTAAACTATCGATTGGAAGAACAGCTATCGATAGTATCTCAGGGGAGAAAACAATCGGCGGTATCGATAGTTTTGAAACAATCGATACTATCGATAGTTTTGAAACAATCGATACTATCGATAGTATAGATAATTTTGTTCTATCGATTGTTCAGTCGATAGCTTGGGAAAACTATCAACTGCACTATATATAGTTGAACTATAGCTGTTTAAGGAACACTACGATAAACCCTATATTTTCAGGTAACCCTATACCATCAAGTCACGAAGTTTTAGGCATAGTAAATGGGTTCGTGACGAAGATCGGAATCCGCGGCTAATTACTCAATTTTTAAAAAGTGAAAAAATTCTGCCTCTGTGTCAATTGAACACATTGGCCAGTACTGACAGGTGCTTCATCTTGTTGGAAAATGGTAGAGCTGAGGCATTCTCATAGTTGGGAATGAGGAATAACGAAATACATAATGCGGTGGGATAATGATGCATTTGCAGGGGCATTTTTTAAACTTTTATCTGAAATTTTAATTGATTTGACTACCAGATCTGATGGGCCTATCATCTAAGGATCCCTCTGTTGATGAGAAAAGGATGATGATGGATTTAGCATATACCACAGTTTTTAAGAAAGTGTTTTTGACTTGGTTGACATGGTATGGAGTGTTCTTGTCGATTTCTTTTGCGTGTGTTAAAGTTTGATTTTATTGTTGATTTGATTTTTTATGGTGTTTAAATCTGTATTCAGAGCGCTGTGTCCAGAGGGCTGTGCTACTCCTGTTATTATGGAAGTGTTATTTAGTGTTTTATTTATTGGTTTTAGATTTTATCTTTCATTTTTTTTATTGTTTTTTACTGTATATTATTCTTGGTTATTTCATTTACTTTTATGCTATTATCCACTCTACTTCTTTGCCTAACAGATTTTAAGCATTTTACGTATATGGTAGTTTTTGCTTTCACTTCTGGTTTTATATATTAAGTGAGAGCATTTCCATTGTCATCAAGTACTCCCCAACCAGATGGCTTGAGCATTTGTGACCAGTCCTTCTCCCCACTTGTGTGGGTGAACAACTGTATCTTATAACTCAATCTGTTTTAATTCACTGCCCCTGTTAAAGGCATAGTGTGTAAAATAAATTGAACTTGTTGTCTCTCCCCACCGACCGTTGTAGGCCTTACACCCGTTTGGGTAGGTTGGTCGATGTGGGACTAAAACAAAATAAAATAAAAATGCGGTGGGAAACTGAACTGCTTCTTTATCGCATTAGATGGGTTACTTCAAAATGAATGCTGCTCGACCGGAAATGTTGGTGCGAACCTAATTCAAACGCTACTTGCAAGTAAGTCCAAATATTTTTGCAACGAATCGAACTGCTGCTTATTTGAAAGGCTATAATAGCGTCACCTGAAAATTATTTCAGATGCGTCTTTACGTTGGCTGAGGAAAGCGGGTTAATGCCTAACTTAATGCGCTTTCTATGTAGATGTATCCGATATTATATGGAAGTAGTCGATTTTATTTTCAAGGCTTACGATAGTTGAATCATATTTTTGTTCTTAATTTGAGTATACTTTAGCAGTTTTATCAAAACTAAACCAAGTTTTTATAAACTGCAAACATTCTTTCTGTTGTCAAGTTTGCTTCACTCTGCAGCGAATGTAGTTTTTCTTCTTGAAACCACTTTATAGAAAGACTCCCAAAGCAGCAAATAAATATATCTTTTGATGGCACTTAAAGTTTTCTGTTTGATAATACTGATATCTTTTGCAGGCCTCTGCGCAAGTTATATTACTGAAAAGAAAAATAGCTCTGTAAAAGGTTTCGTAAGATAGTCTCATTTCTTACACTATAATGTCTTCTTTGAAAAAATCTAACACTAAAAGCTTTTCCTGCCAAGTCGTCTTCAACTCCTTCACAGTAAATGTCAAGTAGAAAGAAAAAGAGTAACTTTCCATTTACAACTTCACCAATTCATATACTATTACACTGTAACTACTTTATACTGCTATAAAGTGTACTTAGTTTTGTTTGAGGAGCCTCAGGTTATAATTGGAAAATGATATTATCAAAGATTGTAGTTGCATACTTTACTTCATATTTTCAGATATTTTTAGCATAAAATATAAAAATGTAAACGGTGTTGTTAGGGCAATATTTTTTCCAAAAAGAGAGTTGTGTATTGAAGTATCCTCATCAAGTTGGAAAGTAATGATGAAAAAAAGGAAATATACTTTTTCCCTGAAAAAAAATTTACTTTTCACGCTCACAAAAATTTCATTTCTAAAAAAATTGAAAGTTGCTGAAATTTCTAATGAAAACTAACATTAATCTGAAAAACTTTTCAAGAAAATTTGATATAAAATTAATTAATGGAAAGTGAAACATAAATTTAAAACGTTTCCAAAAGAACAAAATTTTAATAAAAAATTGAAATCTTAACAAAGCGGTAATCGTTGATTGATGAATTTTCAAACAAATTTTATAAATATGTACTATAAAATTCGTGTTGAGTTTTGTGATTTGTGAATTTTTTTTAATATATACAAAAATTGCATGTTAACACCACATAGCGATAACAGAAAGCGTAGTTAAAATTAAATATCACGCAGCATTAGTTTAAAAACCTTTTATTAACAATTATGTGTTATAATTTGTATGAGAATAAGCCGGAATCGACAATGCCTGACCTAAACGGAAATTAATGTATTTCTTTATAACTGTTATATGCAGCTATTGAAATTTAAAAATATATCTTTATGTAAGTATATGTTACAGCTAAAAGCATAAATACACACATAAATTGGGAGTAGCTTTCAGAAGAAAATCTTCTCAAAAGTATAGTAATATTTTCTGCTGAACGAAGTTTTCATAAAAGAAATCAGAATCTCGGATTTTATACAAATTTTAGAATTTATTTCTTGGAAAATGGTTCAGAAAGTAGAGTCATAACTTAATTTATGTCCAAAAATTGTAACTCAAATATTTAAGCTTAATGCGTAATAAAATTTTATGGTAAAAGTAGCAGTGGGGAAATTTATCACCGAGATTTTTTCGTATTTTTATACGGAAAATTTCTCTGGTTTAAGGTTCCATATATTTATTCTACAAATACCATTGATAAATTCAAATGAAGCATAGTTTTATGATTTCTTTATGTAGTTTTAATATTATCTACAACGTGTAAGAACTAAAATAAATAATTTTATTCAAGCTCTGATTATTTATTATAGCAAAAGAAATTAATTGTTCAATTTTAAGGATTCTTGATCCAAACTTCTTTTTAACAATAATGCAAGTCATGATTATAATATGTTCGATCGTTTAATTTATTCTAATTAAGAATGATTAATAGATCTTTCATACTTAATCTACAACAGAGAAAACAAAACATTAAAAGGCAAAGAGAATAAACTATGAAATATTTGTTTTTGCTTTATTATAATAATGGAGTGCCTTAATTTGAAAGTAATTTTCAAATAAAATTTTAAAATTATTTTGAGGAAATTAGAACAAATAAGAAATTTTAAATGATGTAAAATTTCAAGCGATAACTTTTTAAAAAGAAATTATAAAGCAAAGAATTATATAGTAAAAACTGTGATCTCATTATAGAAATAAAATTTAAACAATCTAATAAAAAGATTTCAGAGAACATTCCATGGGAGTGCAAAGTA
>BGPR01041172.1:0-13708 GCA_013235015.1 Araneus ventricosus | reverse complement strand
AGTTGACGGATTTTGTCCAAAATATGATAGGAACTTACAAATTACGTTTAAAGACCACATATACGAAATTTCTTCCCTGTAGTCTCTATTAGTTTTCGGAGTTATCGTGTTCATACAGACATTACAGACAGACATAATTCCAAATTGTGTTTTCGGAATCAGGAGGTCTAAAATTTGGAGATTCCGCCGTAACCCTGAGTTCTGAATTCTTTGACGATTACAATACTTTCTCTCGTATACTCATATACGCCAGAGAAAGTAAAAAAGTGCAAACTCATTTTTTTGAACAGAACATGTACTGAGTTTTGATTGCTTTGATGTGAGTTGCTACGTCAGGGAAGTTTGTTTATGCGAATGCTCTACAGCATCTCATGACGTCATTAGAGTGTGGGTTGAATTGAAGTTGCATGCATTTTATAGCAAAAAAAAATCTTTCTTTTAATTCAAAATGCTTTTTAAAACTAAGAAAGTTCCTTATTTCGCAAACGAAAAAAAATTTATTACCCAACTATTTTGATAAAATAAAATTTGCAATATGATTATTTTAATCAAAAGTTAAAATCTGGGAAATAAAACTTTAATTTCAAATGTAGTTCTTCTAGTTTAGTTATATTAACGTCCCGTTCTGAAGCATCTCGAGAGGTATTTTGGGGCGGACCTCGCCATTTCGACCGCGGTTAGATGAGGAGGACGACACCCGAACTGGCACCTCCCTCTCCAAACTTCCGCACCACAAGGGAAGGCGTTTGACCCGTATCTAGTAGTAAGATCAGAATGCAAGTTATGTGAATCAGATGACGTCGTTGCTTAAAAGAGGGAAAACCTTTTAGAGCATTAGAATGTTGATCAGCCTGTCTTGATATGAGTATAGTAATAGTCACTGTATATATTTGTGATTTAACCATATAATCATCATGTTTCATCTAGTTAGTAAGATATTGCAAACGACAACACATCAGTCATTCCTGGGTCATTGCTGACAAACATTGCTTATCCAACTGTGAAAGATATTTATTTCCTCTAGTCCATTGTGCAACAGTGTAAAAAATAAATGCCACTCTTTTACGGAATAGATGTGATGCATTGTGATATCATGATATTTTGAAAGTCCGCAGCTTTGGAGTAAAGCGTTTCTAACTTAAAAGATTTGATATCGAAACATGTGTCGTACTTTCTAAAGTGAAATGTGGTGTAGTAGTGCTTTATGTTGTCGCTGAATATCGTAGTTTTATTGTATTTATTGGAACGTGCTGAAAATTTTTGTGATCACTTGTAGATAAAGGCAATAACACAGCACTTCACAAGCTATGACATTTAACGTAGGTATACATATTCTGTAGAAGTTGTATGAAAAAGTATACATATGTATATGAATGTTTTATGCATTGTTAGACAATAAATGTCTGATAGGTGTAATCCTGTTGTCTAGTGTTTGTGTGTGTGGTTTTTCTTCAGTCCACTTCCAGATGCAGTCATTAATCACGGTCAAATCGAAAATTCGTAAAGAACTCAAATATAAATTACAGCTTTTCAGCAACAAACTTTTGTACTTAACTACAAACCAAGATACAGGATGGTCATAAATTATTGGACTCGTTTTAAAAATTAATAAAAAACTAATAATATTACAACTGTGGGTCTTTTTAAATGAGAGAGCAAATAAAGTTTTTTGAGATAGGTGACGTGCCATTACGGCATCTTAAATTTGCTACAACGAGAGATTTCCATACGGAATAACTACCGATCACCAGAAGCCGATGTGCGTTTTCTAGTTTCGTTTCTTAGTTTTTCTTGAATATCTCGAAAACTATTCAGTTTTCGAAATGCAATTGATTTAGCAAATTGAAGAGCGTAAAATTCCCTACAAATGCATGCTTTTATTTTTCTTCTAGCTGTAATAGTTTCGCAGATAATGACTGTCAAAAATGGGAGGTGTCTAATAATTTACGACCCCCTAAACCACCGTAACGGCGCGTTACCTATCTGAAAAAAAAAACTTTTAAAATATGCTCTCATTTTTAAAAAACGTAGTTGTAACATTATTAGTTTTTTTATATTATTTTTTGAAATGGGTTCAAAAATTTATGACCATCCTGTATTTTCATTCTATCTACATCTACAAGGAGATTGTAAAATCATGGCACAAACTTTAATTGTAGGTCAGGAATACAGAAATAACTCAAGAATACAGCATTTTTACAATAGAACATGTCGCAAACGCAAAGAGGGGCTTTGGGCCAGTGAACCAAGCGAAAGAAACAGACAAGATCGAGTGTGCAACACGGGTTTAATGGATTACGGATTCACGATAGTACGAAAACACAGTTTCAAAGAATAACAACATACGAAGCTTGTATAGCTTCGGATGGCAAGTCCTTTGAACACTTCCTTTAACCTTTTTAGTGCCGCCCGAAAGTATCGTACCTATGCGAAGAATGCCGGACCAATTTGACGAATCTGCTCAAGTTTGGGGAAAGGCTCATAAAAAACAAAATAAAAATGTGACGTTTACAAAATTCAAAAAGGAACATATTACGAAAAAAAGGGTGAATAAATTAATGCTAATTGTGTTTCAATATTTGTTAAAATCGTAGGAATAACATAAATATAAAATATTGTGAAAAACAGAAAAATCAATTCTCTTTTACAAACAGTACTTGCGCATAAAAAAAATCAACGTCTTAGCATTTTATAGATTACGGTCTCGAGAAAATGCTTTTAATCTTATAGCTCTAGGGTATACGCAGTCTCGGCTCCAACCAGCGTGGAATATAACAAAAATTTAAATCCATAGACAATTTTTCAATTCTTTGCAAGAAGTTAAACCATTCATGTTTTATAAACTTATTTTGGGATAGCGTTGTCTCCCGGTGCCAATAGTACGGCGCCTTTGCGTACACAACGATATATCGTCGTTGGCAGTTTTCGCCAGTGCTGCGAACGACGATATATCGTCATTCGGCACTAAAGGGGTTAAGTATTCCAAAGGTTTGTTGTCGTCCTACTTGCCATTGTACCTTTCGTGCTGCGTACGGCTTGTAATGGTGTTATTTATGTAACTGTGATGTGCTGTTGTTAATTTGTAGTCATTAAACCTGTGTGGTACGTTTGATCTGGCGTATCCGTTTCTTTTACTTGATTTATTAGCAAAAAGCCTCCTGTAGTGGTTCCCCCTTAAGTTAAGATTGGACACGGAATGCACTTCCTGAATTGATTTCCCATCCTGAGTTGAAAAGGAGTGGCATTTCAATAATTCGGAAACTGATGTCAACTCGCCTCGGTGTCGGTTCCCATAAAGAACTTTCGACTTTTTATGTTTTGCTTTGTCCTAAACTTTACTTTTCAAACTCTGAAGTTTAACATTAAATCGATTTTTCTCCAAAGTTAGAAGATACTATGTTAAATCAAACTTTAAATATTTATTCAGAATTCGTTACGTTGAATGTCATTATGTTTGTTATTATTGATTTATGTAGTCTATTGCAATTTGTATAACTGAAAGTGGCAATAAAGAAAATTCCATACGACTTCGGCTGGACCGGGGTAGATTTGCTATCTATCTATCCCCCTTTGAGTTTGTGATCTCATGTTCTATTGTAAAAAGAACTATCTACCCTTATAGTTTGCCACATGATTTTAGAATCACTCTGTGTAAAAATCAGCGTGCGTGTGTGCCTTTATTTCATGTTTGTTTCAGCATTACTTCCAAGCGGCTGTGAAGATTTTGAAGAAACTTGGCACACAGATTTCTCGGTAGTTGACTAAAAAGGTTAAGAATTAAATCAACCTGAACCCACTTTCTTCTGGATAGGATTAGGTTGAGTTGTTAAAATAAATGAAAACATATGGATTAGTCTGAAATTTGGTTGACATGTTTCAAATTATCAAACTAAAAATACAATGGAGATAAGTCTTCTCTGACGAAACACTTAGGATGATAATTACCCGTAGGGATGTAGGGTCATGCACTCAGAATGGCTGGAACAATTAAGACTAAACTTCTAGAATTCACGATTAATATTGTTCAACTAAAAATAGTGTAATGGTAAATGAACCCTAACTCACCCTCGTATGACTTGAATGGGAATGAAGCATTGAAATAAATTCAACAAATGGATCTATTAGCATGAAATTTGGTTGATAAGTTTGATACTGGAACGATTCTGGTGAAACTTGGAACTTTTGAATGAACTCCACACATCTCTCAACGGTCGGTTAAAAATAATATAGAGTAAGAAAATGTGGTTAGTTCGTTCATTATTTTATTAAAATTTGGACAATATTCAGTTTATAAAATAATAATCAAACCTTGCTCCTTTTCCTCTCTGCCTCAAGGTCTTGATAGGAAAATCATAATGGTGGACCAACTAAAAACCTATTCCGAAGTTAACCAGTTCAATTTTGCAGACATAAGCTCTGAAGCATGCTCTTCGTCATAAAAGCATTGTGCATTTCAGGTTGGTGCCATCAAACTATATCTTATTCGGATACATTTAAATGTACAAATAACTCGGTAATAACTAAATTGGTTAAGCTATTCGGCAGGATAATTCAAACAGGGAATTTCATTGAGAATTGAGAGTGTTAGTTCAGAACCGCCCCAAAACAGGATGTTAAGATAACAAATAATTCCATGGTTTAACCCTCTCACACCGAGCGAGGCGGTCTCGGTTGGTCTAATAATGTCTCCTTAACAACGAAGAAGGCCGGTGTTGGGCGGTTGGGTTCTTTTGAGGGGAGGGGAGGTTCCGAGATCGCTTCGAAGATAATCGCGGGTAGAGGTCCAATTATCCTACCCAACCACAGCCCATTTCCGTGCGCCTTAAGGGAAGGTTATAGCAGGGAGTGGGATGGTGGGGGAAAAGACCACCCAGGTTGGTAGAATCCAATTCATGACCCCGTTTTAAAGGGGCTAGAAGAAAAACGTTGACTCGGGATTAAAGAGTTAACCCTTTCAAAGGCGGTGGTAAGTATACTTCCAACCTAATTCATCAATTTTTAAACGTTCAAGGTAGGCTATTTTAAAGTTCTCAAGAAATTTTTCGATAAAAGGAAATCCTAGACTTTCCAATTTCTTATCTCAAACCGTAACAAAGTGTCTTGACTTTTTAATTAATTATTAATTAATAAAATTAATTAACAAAAAATAATGTCATCCAATAAGCTAGATGAATTTCTCTTCTAAATTAACCTCAAACCCGAAGTTATTTTATTATACCATTACTAAAAAAAATGTCCCTTTAAAATTGTTAAAAAGTCCATTTTAACTGTAGCAAGCTTCGTGAGATAGGAGTATATTTAGACCATTAGAAAGTGGAATGTTGATGTATTATTATTTTACTGGATATTTAATACACCATCAATTGAAAAATTGAGAGTTGGAATGGATTCGATTTATGGTCGAGTGATATTCGTCAAATACCTGTTATTTTAATTTCGTAATCCACTGTATATTTTTCAAGATTTGAATAGCATGCCAGTATGAGTTAGATGACATGCATAGTTGCTCTTGTCATGTCATTGTGGAGTCACATGAATTGTCTCCATCTGTTTCAAATAAAACCAAAGTTTCAACGAAAATATTAAAATCGTGCTTTTTTTTCGTAATAAAAATATAAAAATACAGTTTTGTCATACAGTTAGAAGTTATTCAAATGAGCTCTCTCAAAAAGGAATATTTTATTTTCTAGTCACGCAAAGCCTGGGTTCAAAATTATGGGACAATGAACCTGCTTCAGCTTTTTTGTAATGATATTTTCCGATAATTGCGTTCGCTAATCAGTGATTCGTTCACTTAATTAATTATTTCAATGAGAAATGCTAATACTAAAAGTTTATGAAATTCTAAATAATTAAATTTTACTTAGTTTCTTCTTAAAGAAAAAAATTCCATCACTTTTTCTTCATTAGGAAAAGAAATCTGAACAATGTTTTCAGATATAGTTAAGATATGTAGCAAGGATTCACTCACTACAATTTCAACTTCCCATCCATTGTAAAAACAAGCTGTAATCTTAACCCTTTCGATTAAGGGCGGTGATTTCTCGTCGAAACAACATTTTTATGAGATTTTTTTTCTTATCTAGGTGGTAGTCTTTTGATGATTTATTAGACAGAATGCGTTTTTAGAATCTAATAAAGACAATAGCAAGCAGCACGAGTTCTATTTTTTTTTTCCTTATACAGTAGAATCTCGATAATTCGAGGTGGACGGAACCGGGCCTACCTCGAACTATCGAAAACTCGAATTATCGAAATCATAAAATTTAATAAATAAATAAATGGAAGTAAAAGCAATTTTTAAATTTCAGTGCAGTATATTTAAATGAAAAATGTACTGACATATTATAACATAACTGCTGATAGCAACAGGTTAATTATATCTAAAAATAATTATCAATTGTTTTTTTGTTTAAACACATTGCTTCTCAATATCGATCTTATATATATATCCCGTTTTCTTTGGGAGGGGGCATTTCTGCAGGTGGCTTCGGGGTGCGCAGTGGACATATGATCCGTCGAACAACAATGAAAACCAGATGCAGTAATTCTTTCACGTGTTGTGTATGTGTGGGTCATTATTTGGGAGCTAAACCGATTTTTTTCACTAAATCGGATTTATGGAAAACTCGAACAATCGTGACTCGAATTATCGAGACTCTACTGTATATCTATACAGTCATTAACATTGTTTTCACGAAAAATTGCTTGTGCCCTTGATAGGTCTAAGCTGTATTTACATTGGGACAATCAGTGGCATAATACGAAGTCACGTGACTCCAATGAACTGTTACCAATCAGTACAACTGTGCTCTGGATAACTGGCGGATTAACTATCACATGATCTCCATGGGGTCGAATGACTGCCCCCAGTAACTGTCCTAATGTAAACCTGACTTTAGTCTACGTAGCAATAGTCTAAAAGCGGATGTTATACGAAGAAGAAAAATGTCAGAATGTTTATTTAGTATCTTCTTTGGCTACAAATAATAGGTATCAAAATTAGAAAGTACCGACTGAGAAAGGCGTTGTTTGAAAAAGGAAATTTAGTTTTGGAAGATTTTATTTCAAATTCTTTTTATTTGGATCTTTTACCCATTGCCTTTAGTAAACAAAACTCCGATATTTTATTTTAAATTCGGAACTAAAATAGAGCAACTGCATGAATTTATTTTCGAGAATAATCTGCAAAACTCTCGAGGATTCTTTTCTAGCAAACACAGTGCGCATACAGTATTTTCCGAAAAGAAATTGACTTCGGTTTACTCAAATGAAATCCGCTGACCAATGTGTATCTCGAAATTTCAGAAAAGTTTGAGTTGTTTCACTTGAGGTATTGCCGTTTTTCTTAAAGTACGGGAGTTTTTGCTTGATTTTTCTGACTCTTGAAAAATGCGATGTTGACTTTCCTGATTTCCTGAGTGAGCGATATAAAAAGGGGCTTTGGCTTTATAGAAATACTGTACCATTTGCGATCTTTTTCTTTATTGAATAGAGTTCAGAAGTTTTCAAAATACTTTTACAGAAAGGTAGAGAGAACTCCCTAAAGAATTGACTTGCGATTACCATCTAATATAGTTGAGTATTTTGTCCAAAAGTGAATCACAAAGGGAAGCAACAATATTACAGTCGTACCATCAATTTATTTCAACTCTTTTTCAATAAATCTTCATTTCAAAAGATCGGGACTTATAAATGGGGTATTTCATCTTCATATTGGGTATTAAACTTGTAACGTAGTCTAGTTACTTTTCTAAAGCGCATCCGCAAATCAAAACCAACTCACTGCATATTTTGCAGTGGGGTGAAAAGACGTGACATCTCGGCGCAAGACAAATTGAAGTCAAATGTTCAAATGCCGTCATTTTGAATTTAAAAATTATGAAGTGCTTTTTTATTGTGAGCGTTAGAATTGGAAAGTTAATGCAAAATATCAAGATGATAACTGTATATTAATAATGATATATATTATTAATTGAAGAAGCCTATATTTTTAGCGTCTTTTGAATCTTTCGATCTCACAAATCAAATTATAATTTTTAATAAAAGTTTTATTAGCAAGTTGTATCTTACTGCTAAACTGTTTTTCTAATTGATTAAGATTAAACATTCCACTCCATTCTGTAAAACTTTATCACTACAAAAAAGCGTAAAATGTCGTCCGTTTCTGTCAGTACCTACTTGTTTAATTTATTTGATTACTGCTTCTTTCAGTTAGGAAGCAAAGTAAATTTGCTGGAAACAAATAAAAACTATTGGGAACGTTCAACTGTAGTCGTCAATGTTGAGGACTGTACCTAAACTGACATTCCATTCTCCAGATTTCGGTTTACGTGGAGTTTACGGTACCGACTTACTTCGTTCCTCTTAGGATCGCCAACTCTTTGCCGCCAAGAACGGCGATGAGAGAACATTTGTTTTGGATGCGTCTAGATGTTTTTAACGAGTGACAAGCACGCATGCGCACAAATTTATCTTTTCAACGGTGTTTTGCTTATCAGGCTATATTACGCCACGTTTCGATTGGACTGTTTTGTTCAACTCTTCGATGCAATTGGTCAATAAATTCGAATTTGTATAAATTTTCTTTTGGAATTCTTCGGATGGAATATCGGTTCAGTATCGTGTATGTTATTCTGTGTGTTTCGTTTCTCAATGAATAAGCGAAGCCACTGATGTTTTTTTAAGTTAGAAAGTTTGCCCGGTGCACACTTGAAATGCCGCAATCGCTCGTTTTCAGGTGACGCATGCGCAAGAGAGCAGTAAAAAGCGCACTGCACATTCAAAACAGTATTTGGCGACGGCACATGAAATTGCGCCAAGAAAAATTGGCGAGAAAGAGGTGGGTACCGTAAACTCCACATTTACCCAGATTTCTTCTCCACTCTAATCGAAAACGTTTGATCCACGACAAAAGATTTAGAGCGTCGCTAATAGTTTCTGGAAACGGGTCTCACTAGAACCGAGGCTTTCGCAACACGTTATTTGATAAAGAGGAATATTACAAATATAATTTTCGGTCGTTTAGTTTCGAATGAGACTTGAAATCTTTTACTGACAAATTGATGTGGGTGTCAGGGATGGCCAACTGAAGACAAGTTCTTTAAATGAAAAGATTTAATGATGGTTTAGATTTACAGTTAGATTATTAATAAATGAAATGATTAAATATTTACAAAACACAATCAACACAATGTAATAATCGTTGAAGAGTCACACACATTCCCTTCGTCGCAATCGTCTTTTGGAGCAGGCATTTTTTTCTGCATCACGTCTTGATGTCAGAGCGTCAACTAACCAGTTCTCCTTAGATCCGTTAGAGGCGCTGCGGGAATGACGTCAGTCTGGCACCACATTGACTTAACGAATATTTCAAAGATTTGTTCTTCACTGTCGGTATTATAACGAGTTTGGTTACTGAAATCAAGAATATGCTCGATTTTGAACTACTTCGATCGAAAGGCCACAGAGCTCTCAGAAAAAGGCATTTATTAGGAAAATACTAAAATTGAATGGAAAGAGGACTTATTCTGAGAAACAAAAATGACAAAAACTTGAACATGGCGATAGCACTTGTTCAAAATGTGAACCTTCCTCGAATGCAGGCACAAAAACCATTTTCCAAATTTGAGGCCTCTTCTTTTCCTCTTGTCTTCGTTCCTGTCCTGCTTCTCCTGCTCATGTCATTGACCGTATTGGAACCTCTGCGAGGCTGCTGTGGAGTGAGGGAGAGAATGGACTTGTGGTACTGTTAGAGCGACATGGTATCATGGACCTGGTCTAGTATTTGGACCAGGGGGACTTGAAACAACAACTTTTTTCAGTGTACAAACATTTATTTTCAATCTGCTTTTCAGTGTTTGGAAAAAAGTAGAAGAAATCATCAAGAATTCTGTGACATTCATTGTCTCATTAGATATGTCATAGATTGTTCCATCCAGCTGAAATCAGCAAAAGCTCTCTTCGTCTTCAAGTAATACAATAAATAGCTGGTTGATGTTGACGCACGCAGTTACATCCGCTATCTTTGAGGGTGACACAGAGAACCAAATACCGATTCAGGCGCTTTCAGTTGTTGAAAACCACGAACAATATATAAAGTTGAAGATTCAACTTCTTCATAATCTTTGGTGCACTCTCCAATGATACAATCTCACTGGAATGTCAACTTCTCATGCGTAATGGTAGTGACTTCCAGGGCCGGATCATTAAATAAGCGAAATAGGCACCTGAAAATTGGCCCCGCAACTTTAGGGGCCTCGAGATTTTTTTTATTTATTTTTTGTGGTAGTTTCAGAATAATTTAATTTTGTGTTTTCATTTAATTTGCAAAAGCCGTGCGCTCGAAATTATTGAAATTAAAATCGAGTACCGTTTAAATTTTGTCGTTAAATTCTAACAACATTCCTAATTAATTACCTCTTGCAAGTTTTAAAATGTTATTTTATAAATATAAAAAATATATGTTGCTTTCTATTTTATAAAAAAGTCCTGCCATAATTAGATAGTAATTAGATTGTGTTGAAAAAGTTTTGTCTTTTTTTTACAATTTTGTATAAAAGTAATTTAAATTTTGCATATTTTTATAAGCGATATACTGAAATCAGCTCTCTTGCAAGTGTCACTCAGTTAAATGGTTTACTGTTTCAGTTCGTCAAAATTTGCTTACACAGAGATTAAATTAAGATCAATACTAAAATTTCTGGTTTTGGTAGATAGGGAGGGGGAAAAGGGACCCCGAGACTTGCAATGCCTAAGAGCCCCGAGAGGGCTTAATCCGGCCCTGGTGACTTCAGAATCCTATTCCTGAGATCGTTCCATTATTTACCAGGCTCGGAACTATAAGAATATGTTACGAAGTAATTCTGAGTCATAAAAGTTCGTTCTGCTTAGTAAAAATTCATCTCCATCTTGCATCACACAAGTCCTCTCGTTGGTGTGGTGCGGAAGTTTCGATAGGGGGTACCAGCTCAGGTGTTGTGTGTTATTAATTATTTTATATCAGTGAATTATCTCTTTATAATTATTTTTGAAGCAAATCATTTTAATTCAATACTTAACGCAGTAAAAGTTTTTCCTTGCACTTACTGATAAATCAGTACAGAAAGTATGTGACTTTAACAAAACCCCTTAAGAAAGAATCTGATCCTTCCTTTCACTCCGCATGATACCCCCCCCCCCCTCTTCCAGGAGAAAAGCACACTTGCAATGAAATAATCTTCGACCAACCGAATACGAAAAAACATGCTTTCGAATCCTTTTGCTTCTTAGAGATGGAAATGAACTCTTCCGGCCTGGCCTGAGAAAAAAGGGCTGCCGCCTTGGATTTGCTCGGTCATTAAGAGGGGCCTGACTGATATCCTGCGTTGGGTTGGGAGATCGTCCATGCCAAGCTGTTACGGCGTAAGCGACGTCTCCTCTGACCAACCGGGGTACTAGAATAGACCCTCAACCGTTTTTGCGTCTTTGAGAATGAGCAAGCAATATTTTAGCAAATTTTTACAACCCACGCAGAGTAGGGTCTATTCTGGTACCGGGTTCGAGAGACGTCCTTCTTCCGCACGTTAACAACTGAAAAGTGACGTCTCCCCAACCCAGTCGGAGGCCTGTAAATAGAATCTCGTAGTCTGTTCCAAACATTGATTAACGGAATTATTCTGAGTACTGACATAGACGTCACTTTCCGCCAAGCAAATACCTAAAAAAAGTGACGTCTCCCCAAATCTCCAAATCAAAATTTAGTAGGACCCCCTTTAAAATTCCGACCTGTCTGTTTGATTGATTCCCAATCTGAGGGCAAATTTGAATCCACTGCCTTTGATGTTTAACCATTGATCACTCAGGAATCGCAGGGATGCCCGATTGGATGGAAGTGGTTATTGCTTTGACCAAGTGGGCGTGCACAATGGGTTACTTGATTGCTTGGCAAGAATTTGGGCTGGTTCTAACTACGCTTGGCGTTGGCGAGAAGAAATAATTAATCACCTGAATTGAACATAAGAAATTTTGACGATTGGCGTAGGGCGAGGAAAGATACAAAAAACTGCCTGGCAAACAGGGTTAAAAAAGGAGGGGGATTTGAATAGGGACAGACAGAGATAGAGAAGTGTAAGAGAAGTTTGCGGTAATTTGGATGTGTGGCAACAACAAAAAAAATAGCGAGCAGCGTTTTGGTGAAGGAAGTGGCCATGACTGACCTCTCAACTACGCAGCAGAATAAGAACCTTAGCGATGCCTGCCCAGAGAGGATTAAGTGGCCAAAGGACTAGGTCACCATTTCCTAGCGTGATGTGCCATTGAAGACGGCTACTGTAAATGATATGCCTCAAAAACCACTGATAGTGAGTTTGAAGTATGGAAATTTCTAACCGGACAGTGAGGCCTACCTTTTGAGGAAGTGCTACGGATCTACAGCGAAGTCAATGCAAAAATCATGAAAGCGACCTCAAAATCGCCTGCTAATACTGCAACTCAAATAAGATTCTTCATATGATTACAAATGAGCGATCACCCATGGGGAGCACTTATCCTGCGCTGGTGCCTAGGTTCTCCTGAAAAGCTATCGGGCGATTTTGAATGCGGCCGCGACTGAGCTGGATTCCTACTGCCATGACTTGGTTTACAAGCGGAGGGCCTAGTAATCTCGGACCGGAATGGCGCTAGAGTTTGCCCGACGGTGGGGGGCGATTTTTCCGACAGAGAGGCACGGTCTCCCCGACAAGAGGGCACGACCTGCTGTATGGAGGGGACGAATGTAATGAAATTGGTCTGAAATTTTCGCCAAATTACTATTTATGAACTACGGTTGAATACCATGTACAAAATTTTTCCCTGATGGGGGGCACAGCATCCCCCGGTCCCCCCTTTGGCGCCACCCCTGATCTCGGAGTTTCCGAATGGAATGCTAAGTGCGTATGGACAATTACCGCCAAAATCATCGGACAGACATGGCACCTGTTGAGAGAAGAACATTTTGTGGTTTCGACAAGAGTGGTGATGGGCAGGTGCAAGATCATTACTAACGGTTCGAATATCGCAACAGAGAGGCTTAATCACCAACCCCGGCAATCCTGCCCATGTTCGTGCACATGGTCAAAGAACCAGCCCAGATGCCCCTCGTTAAATTACAGATAAGTGCTTATTTTAATTTAGCAATGTTTTGATAAAATATCAATGTGAATTTATCTTGAATCTTGATGATTAATTTAAATTTGAAAAATAGTGTAACTGTGTAGTGTAATAGTGATCTGAATCTCATAATAGACCACTTATAGTATTATCTGGTTACATTATGTGTCAATTTGTTAGATGGTACGAAGTGATTCTTTTTCTCATTATTGTTTTTGTATTGTTTGAGCACGCTACAAGGGGGCCCCTTCTATCTAAGTCATGAATTTTTAAGAACTTTACTTTGAGTGTGTAGTACTATTTGTGGTGTGCATCATAGCCGAGAAAGTGTCGTGCAAAACCATATTTAATGTGCAATTCTATTTCCATCAATTACATGATTGGATACTTTATATAAACACTGATCTTCTAGTGTGTAACATTGAGTGTGCAGTATTATTTATTTATTTGCAAATATAGCCAAGAGCGTCACGTGCAATGTGTTATGTGCAATATCACATCAGCATTAACTTTACATTTCATTTGAATTTTTTTTAAAATAAACAAAATTTTAATTTAGGCTTCAAGGTTCTGTCACTTA
>BGPR01041171.1:0-13708 GCA_013235015.1 Araneus ventricosus | reverse complement strand
TACCTGCTTGTTGGACTGTTTTCACCGTACACAACCGGTCGATTTTCGTAACAATATACATTTTACGGTTGCAACAACGGGACTGTCACCGTATTTACTACTCAGTCCCGTCTTACTATTTGTCCCGTTTTCTTCCTAAACTGTGCGTGCGTCTAATAAGCCTACACGAATACGTATTTACCATTCCAGCCCACAATGCAAATGTGGAGAGGATATTTATCCCTACTGTCAACTCAATGGTAGGACGAAAGAAACAGGTTGTCAGTGGTGACAACTGGAGAAATTTCGATCTGCCCTTATAATTTTAGAATGACTTGCACCCAATTTTATAATTATGTGAAAGAAGAAAATAATATGATTAAGAGAGTAAAATGAATTTTAAAATATTACTGGGATAAAAAGGATTAGCCTCGCATCTTCCTTATTATTACGTTTTTATTTTATTAGATTGATAAAAAAAACAATAATGTTTAAGCAGAGTAAAATAAAGCATTACATTTCCAAATTTTTTTCATGCTTCATTTATTTTAACACTTAAACGTCCCATATCAATGCTTGGCAGTTATGGCAACCCTAAGAATAGAGTAGAGGTTCGAGAGAGCGGGAAATCTCTCGAATGAAGAGGCAATTTACATCCGTCATACCATAGCGGGTGATTTTCTAGTGCTACTAAGATTGAAGAATTATTTACAAAAACTGAATCTAGTTTCATAACCTTTCGTTGGGGTGGTAACTTTCTGCCTGCTTTAAATGTGAGAAATTTAAAAAGTGAAAGGCCGCTTATCATTTTACATATAAAGATCAAGCGAAATTGCTCAGGGTACCAAAATTAGAAAACTTTTCAGGGAGGGAGTAAGCTATGGTAGTCTGGAATGTTCTAAAATATTGGGGACTGAAAGATAAGACTCATATTCTCTGTTTTGACGCAACTAGTTTCGACACTGGTTGTATCAACGGTGCGATTACATTTCTAAAGCAGTATGCAGATCGAGAGATGACATATTTTCCATGTTGGCATTACATGCACGAATTAGTACTACGAAGTGTTTTCGAACATGAGTTTCCTCAAACGACTCGTAGTCCAGATGTTGTTTTCATTTTTAAAAACTCAGTGTATTTTGATCAGAATATTTTGGAAAAAAAGATTATATGAAAGGGTATAAATACTTGAATGAAATATGTAGTGACAGAGAAATACTGAGTAACGCAAATTATCTTTCTAATGCACTAAGTTTTTATTCGAAGGAACTCAGGCTCGACTATCGAAATCAGGCCACCAGGGGCTTTACATTATGCTCGATGGATGGCAGAGGACATTTACTCCTGTAAAATATTTTTAGTTAGACTACAATTGTCTTTAAAAGCGTCTGAAGTGAACGGTCTGAAGAATAGTTTTTTTCTGATAATGTATGTTAGAGCATCCAAGGTTCAAGATTTCATCGGCAGTCGGTGCTCCATTTAATTATTTATTGTTTTTAATAGATTTAAAGAAATATGAAAACATAGATTAGGGCATTTCGTCAGTTGTTTTGAAGAAGTTTTGTAACCATCTGTGGTATTTAAGTGAAGAGTCAAGCATTTGAAATAAAAAATCTGCAAATCGCATCCAAAAACCGAAGCATCGAGAATTTGATTCAAGCAAATCTTAATAGCGAAAGAATAAGCATTATCCATCCTAATGAAGATAAGAAAAATTAGCGAATCCTAAGAATTAGAAATTGCGCTGGAAAAGAAGGATCCACGGGTACACATCCACACTTAGTGTGATTAGTAAATGCAAGTTTCGCGATCTTGACTTTTTTCTCCGGTGGCCTGACACTGAAGAAATGAAGAACCACCTCTTACTCTTCTTAAAGCCCTGAAGACGTATTCAGGGCTTTAACTCTTCTGCCGCCACGCACTTGAGTGCCTCCGTAGCGCAGCAGCCAGAATGCTCTCCGCATTTGTGAAACACGGTGCAGTGTGGCAAGTAGGACCGTCCAGGGTAGTGGTCTCGCACACGAACTACTTGAAGTTTGGGTTGGTCACAAGTACACATTTCGCCCACGCGCACACTGTGTTTCAGAACCAGCTTCGCATCGTCGCTCACCTGGTTTCGGTGCTTGTGGGAGAGACTATGCGAGTTACTTGTTGAATCCAGAAAGAGGATAGCACTCAAAATCACTATGAAAGTAATTCGCCACTCCATTGCCGATTATGCTGAAGGTTACTCAATGCCTAGAAAAACAAATATTTTTTTTTTTTTTGCATTAGGATTTATGAGATTCATACAAAATCCATGCAATAAGGCGGGGAAAAAATGAAGGGAGGCTGTCTTTTTCAAACAGCCGCTGATGTTAAAGGCGTAGGACTACTTTACTCGCGAGACTCTTTTGTTCCTCGATCGTGCGTAAATATGTTACAATATAGAGACAATAGAAAATTAAAAAACATTAAAAAAGAAAACTAGAAAAAATATTTATAAGAAACAGAAGAAGTAATCAAACAATAACAATACACCTTTTTTAATGAATTAAACAAATGCAATTTTTTGGATCTGGAAATTGAAATTTTAAATTCAGGAGTCTCTATTGGCATTTATGATAAAAGAAAGGAATTTAATTTTAAAGCTATAACACTTTGTGATTTTCAGACAAACCTTCACTATAGAATTATAAAAAATTCCATTTTTTCTCAAATTAATAGAATAAAAAACATTTGTAATAGCCACTCAACTTTTGTTAAAGCTTTAGATAATTTAAAAATATTTCAAAAGATAACGGCTACCCAATAATTTCTTTAACGTTAACAGCTTATTTTAAAAAAATTGAAAAGCTTTTTCCTTCTGGTTATTGGTTTGAATTATTCTTCATAGATGGAGCTAGGTGTGCTAGCTTCCAATATTTTTTTAACATTTGTTCTCGTTTTAGTTGGCGTCCTTTTCTTGCTTCTATCTTGGCTGAGGGTGAATTATTTTTTTGCATTCTCAAGTATCTACTGGATTTGTTATAAATGTTTTTATCACGCTTATTTCTTTTTTTAAAAGGGATTATTTCTTATATTTCAATTAATGGACGATTTCAGAGCCACAGAGAGTATAATTCTTGACTTTGTAAGTCTTGCCCTCGACAGAAAATTTGTCCACATTAGAACTCCTGTGGCGGGTGGCTCTTTTTACAAAAGTTCGCCATTTGAGTTCTCTTCCAATTTTTTCCATTTTGATTGAATTTTTTTTTATTTTCTAATTTTCTTTGATGTGATTTAACTATCTTATTATTGGGGAATTTTTGTTGTTTAATTCTTTAGTGATCGGTTGATTAATTGTAGTAAAATGTAGTTGATGCAATCACTGGTTGCTGCTGCGTTGGGTGCGCAAAAAGGTACATTGTTATTATTTTTGATTACTTCTGTTTTTTATATATTTTTTTCTAGTTTTTCTTTTTTAATGTTTTTTAAATTTTCTATTGTTTGTATTTGTATTTATTAGAATTTGCTGGATATCCACTATTCTGTATAATATAAAGAGTTTCTATTAAATTTTAATTAATTCAAAATTTTAATAATTTTTGTAAAGTTTTATTAAATGTAACTGTTATAATATAGAGGATCGCGTCACCTCCAACTTTGCGACTCAGTAGTCTCTGAACTACAATTCCGATTTTCAATTTTTTTGTAACTTCTGTTGTTACCCTTTATATCTAAAATAAGACATTAGTTATGTTTTTAACATATGTAGTTACCGAGGTATAGAAGTATCTCCCATACAACGTTTTTTGTGGCGTTTTGGCGTGTGAATCCAATTCCTTCCTGAGACCCTAATGGGAGGAACGTAGGCTTACGTTAAAATACCAATTAATCAAATCCCACCTGATAAAAACCGTAATTTTAATTAATCGTTGGATGACATTTGGAGGGTTCAGGGTTAAAACGAATCAAGTCCATACTTAGCTCGTTTTGTACTAACACTATCATGGTAGAATATAAATGTTGTATTTCCTGCATAATAATAATTCAAGTCCATCGTTCAGTTTGTATCCACCAGGCAGTTAGAACAATTAGGAGTCCACTGTTATTTAAATACAGCTAATCAACTTTGAATTCCATCTTCTCAGAAATGTATCTCATGGACTTGAATCACTTTAACTTTGAACCTCCAAGTAATATATGTCACTCTATGAGATCCTCCGTTATGTGCACAAGCGTCGCATAAACGAATAATTTAAGGTGATCCCTTAGGAAAAAGTCACATTAGATCCGACGAACGTGGAGGCCAAACAATGGGTCCCGCGCGCACAATCCCACCTCCTTGGGTGTGACATTGAATTAATTGCACGCATGTCACAATTAATTGTGACATGCGTGTTTCGCGATTTTCACCCTCTCAACGTGGTTTGCGTGCAATGCAATTTTTGTTCCTCTTGATGTATACTAACATCCCTCTTTGTCGGTCCATTAACAGAACACCCTTTAGGTGCTTTTAGGCAATGGAAAATGGTCTTGGGGCCCCCTTTTCCTTCCCAATTCTTATAAAACCAGATATTTTTGTATTGATTTTAATTTAATCTCTAAGTAAGCAATTTTAAGATGTAAATTTTGACAAGTTGAAGCAGCAAAGCATTAACTGAGGATCACTTTCAAGAGAGTTGGTTTCAATATAACGTGAATAAAAAACTACAGAATTAAAATTTAAAACTAATTTATACAAAATAATGAAAAAGTGAAACATATTTATCATATTCTAAATTATATTTATGTAGTATGGGTGCCTAGGTCCCATGTGTAGTGTAGTTTCGTAGATAGGTGAGGACGCAGTTCTGCTATTAAATAAATTTAATAATGACAGCACAAACATTTAGGACGGCACAAACATTTAAATAGGAAGAGATAAAGGTGAAAGAATTAGAGGGTGGCCACTGCTCTGTACAAGTCATCGCCGACAGTTCTGGCGTTGCGTTCCATCGTTCGCCATTGCACACACAACGTCTGTCTCTAACCGGCGCAAGATCATCTGACGTGACGTCAGCTAAGAGTGAAAGCAGACGAGAGCCTCCTGGCGGGATGCTACATTTATTCATACGATGGAATATTTTTTTAAATTATAAAGCAACATATTTTTTTATAATTATAAAGCAACATATTTTTTTATAATTATAAAGCAGCAAAAACTTGCAAAAGGTAATTAATTACGTTTTGTTAGAATAATAACTACACTACGTAATTGTTAGAATAATGTTCCAAAATTTAAACGATACATGATTTTACTTTGAATAGGTTACATTCACACGGATGGACAGAGAGACGCAAATCCAAAAATGTTTTTTTCTTTCGAACTCAACGTGGTCTAAAACGCAGAAATACATCAAAATCTTATAGAGTTGGATTTTATGACAATTGCAACATTTTCACTCTTTTTGTACGTGGTATCGTGAAAATAGAAAACTCCGCAAGTTGCATTCAACGAGAGAATTTGTATTTTTCGAAAGAAAATTTGAATGAAAATTCATGCCTCAGCTACCTTTTCCTTAAACTATAAAAACGTATCGATTTGGAAGTGCGGGGGAGGGAATGTCTCTTGTCGTTTGAGTCTAGTGTGGTGCGGAAGCTTGGAAAGGAGGGGGTGTACCAGCTCAAATGTCGTGTACATCATCTGACCGCGGTTCAAAATTACGAGGTCCGTCCCTAAATAGCCCGCGCATTTCTTTTAAAAGGGACGTTAACATAACTAAACTTTTGTTGGTTGTAGTTCAAACGACATGAGCGAGATTTCAGCGGAAATGTAAAATGACCTCTTGAATAGCTCAATAGCAATTCTAGAACGAAGATCGGCAATTGTGAAAATAGGCCAAAGAGAATACTTTTCGCCGATGGCATAACTCGGTGTAACTCTGATTATCTTGATGTGTTTAATATGTCTTATGGTGTTTTGAGACTGAGTGTTTGCGGCTTTTGTGTTCTTGAAGTGTTTCTATTTTGTGTGCTTTTTAAAATCGTGTTGTGTTTTCAGTGATTTCTGTGTCTATCTGTTATTTTTATTAATCTGTGTTTTACGGCTATTTTAGTGTTTGTTTCTGTATCATGCACTCTGTAATTGGAGTTTATTCTGTAGTGTGCATTTTCTAAATAAATAAAAATAAATAAAACTCTCCAGTGACGAGAAACTACAGTCAAGATACATCGCTCCATAGCAGAGGTTTAACTAAAATGACCCGCCGTCCCAGACAATCACGACTTGAAAATATCCAGGACTCCCTTGGACGTGTCTGTCTTTGGTAGTGTCTTTACAGTAAAGTAAATTGTTCACGTTGAAAAATTATTAGACAGAAAAAGAAAAAGATTCACGAAAATTAATTTTTAAAAATTAATTTCAGAAGAATTATTTCTCCGAATTTTCACTAACACAGAAAATGGTCATCAAAATACTACTATGGATGAGCTAATCTGAAGAAAAAAGCCTATATTTAGAATACTAAATGATACAAAGTATGTATAGTTGAAGTATCTAGTGAAGATTCATAAGAATTGATTTACAAAATAATTCGCAATAAAACAAAACAAGGAAAAAAGTGTGTCAAAAATTTCTTTTCGTATGCTTTTAAGGAACAGACAAACAAATTGTCTTCTAGTTACCAGATTTATTTAAAAATTTGATGCAGATCTGTTGTCTTGATGTTAAATACCGCATGCCAAATTTCATCTATCGCATTCATTGCATTTTTAACTTAATGCTCTCGTTTGTTCACCGATAGAGAGACAGATAGCTTAACCTTTGATTATTTAGTTTATTAATGTCCTATGTCTTTTTTTTAAGTGACACGAGGGCTATTTAGGGATGGACCTCGTAGCTGTAAACCACGGTCAGATGATGAGGACAACATCTGAGCTGGAATCCCGCGCTACACCAGCGGGAGGACATTCGAATCTTGACGTTAGATTTAACATATGCCAGGCCCACACACACGGTGGATCTTTAAGAGAATCAGGTTTCAAGCTGCAGCCTTCTGGTCTTGAAGCCACTGCGACCCGAATTTGATAAACCTATATAAATTCAGCACAAGTAACTACATACTAAATTTCATCTATCTATCTTTTAACGCTTGTGAACTCCTATACAAACATCAGACAAATTATTATTATTTGTACTCAGAAGGTCTAAAACACGAAGATTCGTTAAAATCAAGAGATCCAGTTTTTTGGCAACAAAACTTACTCTATATTTTATACTAGCCGCCTTCGGCGACCAGCTTGTTCGCCGGGAATATAATTTCAATTGAATCTCTTGTGTATAATTTGATATTCATGGTTTCCTTAATAAAGTAATTTTAAATTCCAAATCGCGATAGGCATTTAACTCAGGTTATTTCAGTAGCCTTCCACCTGTTCCGTTCGTTGTCAGCATGAACGTCCTCAATAGAATCGAGCGTCTGTGTCGTGTATCATACAATGGCATCAACTTCACTCTCTTATTCCTCTTGAAAATATGCATTTGATTTTAACTTTACAATGGCGCGGCACATTTTACCTCCAGCAGCATGTTAGCTGAATGAAAATTCGCTGATTAAAACATATCATTAAACATAAAAAAATATTACCTTAGCTTTCAACAATGGAAGAGAAGCACGCAAATAAATATTGGTTTAAATAATGAAAACGACTTGAATTGCGTTGCAACGATGAAAAGTATTGATGTAAATTATGCCAAAAAATATTTTTAAAAATTTATTAAAATTAAAGAAAAAATCGTACGACAACTTAATTGATATTATTGAAAAGGTAATTTTTTGCACTTTCAGGTGGTGTAATAATAATTTTTGTGCTTTAATATTTTCGAAAATTATTAAGGACAAACGCCGAAATTTTTCTTAATTTTTAATTAATTAAAATTCTAATTAAAATTTCAAAAAAGGGCTCCGAGGTGCATGTTCCCACCCTCCAAAGTATGTCTGTGCCAAATTTCGTAGCTCTAGCTCGAGCGGTGTGCCTTGCAGAGCGCCAACACACAGACATTCTCCTTTATTAGTAGTAGAGATACCAGAAAGCAAAAATCAAATAACAGCAAAATTCCTGCCGGCAAGCGAAAGTAAATTTCTTTTATCTGGTTTAAGTTAGCAAGTTGCCTGCAAATCTTATACAAGAGCAATTGAGTATTGCAGTACCTTTAATCTATTACAATCCATTAAAATAGAAGAAAAAAATATATAAAGCCTTTAAATTTTGATCAAATATTCCTTGGATCTCCAGGAAATAGAAACTGAAAATTTGACTCTTAAGGGAGGGGAGGAGCTTCACTCTCTCCTCCTACTCCCGAAACTTTGAAAAAGTAAAACTATCAAAAGGTTGCATCTTGCTTATAGAATGAAGTATAACTATAAATTTTTGTAAATATAAGAAATTAAGTTCTCTATAAATTATGATATTAGATTTAATTTTATAGCTGGCATAGTTTCTGTGTAAAAATATTTTATAAAAAAGATAAAATAACAGCAAAATATATAATTTTTTTCAATGATTTATTTTGTTAAAGTGGACAAATAAATGCTTTATTAAACTAACAAACCTGAAATAAGGATAATAAAACCCAGATGTGTTGTTGTGCTATTCTTGTTCACACGTACAGAAACACAAAAAGAAGAAAAATCTTAAACTACTAATAAATATATCAAGCCATGCAGCAACCAAAACCGAGTTTTGTCATAAAAGTCAGATTAATAAAATATCTTAGGATTACCTCTAGTCAACAATTCACTTAAAATTCATCTCATAAGAAAATACAAGAAAAACAAAATTTTTTCTCACCACCTTCATTTCTAACTCTAATTTCATAAGGGTTGCAGATATGAGCACATAACATAACACCACTCCATGCCCCTGCAACTATAACCATATGGTTATTTAAGCAGTGACGTGGGCATGAAGTGGAAGAGAAATCACAACACCCGAAGGGGTGACCTCTCTTAAAACTTGACATTTCTCTATACCGCTGCCTAATTAAAAACGCAACAAGTCTACAAACATTTACAGGAGCAAAGGAAGGATTGCAATTGTGCTATACATTAAAAAAATATTTTGGAAACATGGGAAAATAAAACCTTGAAAAACACAAAATTATACAGTTATACATGAAATAGCTAGAAAATAATAAAAACAAAAATGCAATGGAAAGACTATACGAAGAAAAAAAATACATTAAAAAAAACAGAAAATGAAAGGAAAAAGATGAAAAACAAATTAATACAGTAATAAAAATAACATAAAAATGTACACAAGAACAGAGAGATGGGCCGCACAGTATTTTAAAAAGTTTGATTTTGAAGAGGAGTTGGCTGATGGAACTCTATTTGAAGGAGAAACACGGAGGATCTTGGAAGAAAGTCCTGAAAGAACGGCAAAGCTGTTCTGAATTCATTAGGGGATGATGGGTTGAAGAGGAGGCGAAGTTGAATGTTGAACTGGTGAAACGGGACCTTCCATCTCCAAAGGAAAGGATGGAGTGATGAAGACGCATGAAGGAAAGTTGAAGTTTGGTTGGATTTAATTTCCCTCATCGCTGGAGGAAGAGGTTGTTCGGTTGCTGAAGTTGCTAATTAATAAAATGTTGGCCAAGAATGTGGGAATGGGACGAAAGCATTGGACTCAACTGAGAAGACTTATGAAAGAAAAAAAAAAAAAAAAAAAAACAATTAATTGGGATCTGGACGGAAAAGACTGGTTTCTCTTTGGAGAAAGTGGAGCAAATTATGTATCTTCCTTCTTGACGTTGAATTGTTGGCTACTCTTCGGAACCATATTGGCTGATGTTGTAGGCTGGGTGGTGCCATATGGTAGGAGGTTGTGAGGAGGCAAACCGTAGCATAATGGATTGATGTACCGATTCCTCCACAAGAACAGAAAGAGGTTTCGGCAAGGTTGAATCTATGGAGAAACGAAGGGAAAGGCCCATGTCCTGTGAAAAATAAAACTTCGTTGCGTGTCCAGTTGATTGGATGCAAGCTAACTTTGGGAATTATGTTGTGAATGAGCCTCCCAGTATCTCCATCATCCCAAGCCATTTGCCAGGTGGCCAACATCTTCTGCCCTAAGAATGTTTTGATAAAAGATTTTGGTAACTCGAGTGCTGTTTCAGGAAAATTTTCTGTTTCTGCTGCCTCCTTAGCCAGTCTGTCTGCTTCTTCGTTCCCCATGTAACCAGCATGGGCTTTGATCCACGACACTCTGATGTGAGGATGACTATGGAGTAACTTGAAGATTTTCCGGGCAATTGAATTGTGACTCTTTGGGTTTGCTGCTGAATTGATGCTGGCTTGGTTGTCTACTATAATAGTCAGTTGTTGAGTTGGGAGGGAAACGGTGTGATCTACTGCTTTGAGAAGAGCTAGGATTTCTGCCTGGAAGACTGTATTTCTAAGAGAAAGCCTGGTAGACCATCTGTGGGTAATGTTGACGTCGGTCAAAACACAGAAGGCTGCACCCACACCCCTCTCTGTTTTCGATCCATCGGTATAAATTCTAAGTCCAGTGTCTATGTTGCCTCCGTCATCCAGGGAAATTTGAGTTGGACTTAGATGTTCCGATGGGTGTGTTGACCATACGGTAGCTTTTCCTTCAATTTCACTGGGATCGATGTCACTGACGTTTGTAGAAAGAGGAAGTCTAAGTCTGAAGAGTGCTGTGCCACGAGCTTCTCTTTGTAATTGTAGATGAAGAGGAGGGATACCCAGTATGACTTGCAGAGCTGCCGTGGAGGTTGTCCTGTAGGCACCTGAGATCGCCAGGAGGAACGGACCGATTCCTCCTGAGAGTTTTCTGGCGATTCGGACTGTAGGTTCTAGACACCAGGCGACTGCCCCATGCGCCAGCACCCGTTCTGTTACTGTTTAATAAAGGGTCCTTCGATGAATACGGGGAACTCCCCAGGATTTCCCGGCTATTTTTAGGAGATTATGATAAAGTTGAGTCGCTCTAGTAGATTGTGCTTTAAGGTGGCTGTTCCAATTCATCTTTTCATCAATATAAATTCCGAGATATTTAATAGCATGGGCTCTTTTAATTCTTTCGCCTTGCCAGCGAATGGTAGGTCCCCTAACTAGCTTGCTGATGAGGAGATAATTTGTTTTTTCTGCTGAAATTTGGAGTTGGTTTTTGCTTGTCCAGGTGGAGAATTTAGCAATAGATTCGTTAATTTGTGACTCAAGTTGGACTCTAGTCGGGGCATGGGAAACCAGGACAAAGTCGTCTGCGAAGGAGATATGAGCACAAAAGAATATGAAAGTATGCAACTGACGATCTTTCGAACAGGATGACATATTATGTTAAAAAGCAGTCATAGTTAATCCCCTCGGCCCTGGCGTCCTAGTATTAGGACACATCTTTATATTACTCTAGATTCCACATTTTTAAGAATTTCAACTTCAGAACCCTAGTTCTTACTAATTCTGCTTTCATGACTAGCAATATGCTTTCGTTTCCGCTCAATAGTTGGCGGCACAGTCGTAACAGAGGAAATAATAGAGGTTTCTGACCATCTGCAGTCAAAACACAAGTGCATGTTTTTTGAGTCCTCAAAAAGATTATTATATTTAATCCTCTGCTTTGTGAAAAAGTCCATAATAAAAATCGTACTATTTCTGCCTAATTCAGTGCTTTTAATTTAAAAATAATGAAAAATTGCATTACAAATGAGAATCAAACATTTATTCTACTAATAGGACATCAGGTCTTAGAGCAGACAGCCTAAATTTTTATACCTAATCTGTTATTAGAACACCAGGTGTCTGTAGTACACAACTTTAGCTTTGTGTTGCATTTAACGATATTTCTTCTGAAAAACATTGTGTTTGATGTATATTTTCGATATTTTACAGTTGTTATTCAATTATTAACCGTAGAAATTGATGCAAAGTTGAAAACGGATGGAGGAGGTATTCCAGATAAATATGTTACAGAAGTTGGCGCTGTAGTGAAATGGTACTATAGTTATTATTCCCGACCAGGGCGAAGCCGTGCGGTCTAAACGACGGGTCGCACGACGTAACCCCACACAAACAATTCAGTTTTCCATTCACAAAAGGATGAAAAGAAACAACAAAAAGATTCAAAGTGGAAAAGCAACGTTAAACAATGCTTTAACAATGTCGGAAAAGGCCCGCCTAAAAAATTCAATTTCCAGTAAGTCCTTGAGTTCTTTTCCTTGCCAATTTCTGGGCCAAGACTGCCTCAAATGATTCATCTTCTGACACTCAAAGAGCACATGAAAAATAGAACCGTCGGCTCTTCTACACGGACATTGGGGATCCTTGCCAAACAAGCGAGCCTGATGGCAAGGAAAAAAATGAGAGACGAGTAATTATTAATGAAATCAAGGATAACATAAGTGAAATGGTACAGCAATCGTGCGGAAGTAGTTAAAAAACGGAGCAAAAAAGATGTCACTTTTGTTGAAGTACCCAGACCCGAAATTGTAAAGTTTTACAATAAAAGTATAGGAAGTGGACAACCATGACTTATTAATGTTATTGTATCGAACGGCTATAAGGAGCAAAAAATGGACTCTCCTCATCATCTTTCATTATTTAATACGGCTATAATACATTCTTGGTTATAGTATAAAAGAGATACAAATTGTTCTGGAATTCCTCAGAAAAATTTAAATAGATTTACTGGACTTCACATTCAAACAGCAGAAGCTCTCGCATTTTCGAATCGGTCAGCAGCCGCTACCACACCCAGATGTCCATCAGGTCAGAGCCCTGCTGTACCACCTCCAAAGAAAAAGTTAAATCCATCTGTCAGACCTTGCAATGACATGTGATTTGATGGAATAAACCACATGATTGAAAGAAATTCAAAGAAACAAATATGCAAATTGGGAGGTTGCACTTTCAAAGCCACATCTTTTGTGAGAAATGTGAAGCATATGGATGTTCTCATGCCCAAAGACATTTTTTCAAATCATTTCATACAAAATAATTGTAAATTGAACTTTAAAAAAAATTCTTTTTACATAATTGAAGCCTGGTGTCCTATTGGGACATTTCTTAATTACTTTGCCAATTGACAAAAAATTATAATATTTCATATTTAAGTTACTTACATATAATATAGCATATCTAACCCCTCACTGATTTTTTTTTTATCTGTCCTGTGCATAAATGAGGATCAAAGGGGTTAAAGGTTGAAAATCTTTTCACAGCCCCTAACTTCTAACTGGATGCAGATATCGAAAAATTTCATACAAAAGTTGATCTTCAATGATGAGGTAATAATTCGCATTACCTTCCTAGCTTCAATAGTAAGAATTACTTTTAGCGATATGAAAATTTCAACCTCCCTTTTCAGTGCAGAAATTTTTCTAAAGTAATGTCATGAGAATCATCACAATACAGTCTTCCTATAAGGAATATACCCAAAATTCCTTTCATTGCTTATGAATATTATGTTTTTCAGTACTGAAACTAAAACCATCCAAGATTTTATGTTAAAACTTCTTAATTTCTTGAACTGATTCATTGTTTTGTTCATATGCTTGAACATCTTTCCAAATTTGGTTTTAAAAATGTATTAACAGTGACATATCAAGAGTAAGCAGCCACATCACAGTACATGAAATCTTTTGGAGTCTGTGCTTGAAATCTTCAGAACAAACTATGAGGGTGATTGCTGATAATTTGGCCCACCACTGAAACACCTATCAGAGACTCTAACTTCGAAGAATATACGTACTGAATCAGCGACG
>BGPR01041170.1:0-13708 GCA_013235015.1 Araneus ventricosus | reverse complement strand
CTCATAAATCTGAAGATGTATTTTTAAAACTCAGAGATATAGCCTGAAGTACTATATGAAGGTGGCTCTAATTCAGATGTTTTTGAATTAGAAATTGATAATTTCATAAATCTGGTAAAGAGATGATCTCAAAAGCAGATATTTATAAAGGAGGTCAGTACAAAGAACGAATGAAGTCCTTTGTTATTTTCTGGAGAAAGGAATTAGACTTCTTATCTTAAACGCTATAGAAAAATACTGTAAAAATAAATAGCTATTCTTTAATACAGGTGGTTTTTATTTTAAAACTTTATCGGACACAGTGGGAGATGAAACCTCGAACATTTACTGGAGATATCAATCAAGAGTGGCAGTGGGAGGGGAAAGAACCATAGTTAAAAAAATAAGATTGCTCCGCACCCTTTACCGACCGTTTTGAAAATGGAGAAGGAAATCAACATACGACTTTTCTTGCGCTTGGCTGTTGTCTAGCAGCTTGTATCACGGGTCGTTTTGACCATTACTGCCGTCAGAGGGTTAAAGATATCTTATAAAATTTTTCAGAATTACATAAAATTTTCACTCATTCTTGAAGTAGAAAACGTATGATGATATGTTATAACAATAGCTTTAATAAGTAATATAAAAATCATTAATCCGATGAGAGTTTTGACGAATCAGGTCTTCGGAAAGATACGTTGCTGTTTTGAAATGGCAAGTTCCAAAATTGAATTTTCGAAAGAAAAGCCAACCATTTTGATATTTTGTATTGCGCGACTGTTGTAAGCAGATATCCCGAAGTTTCAGCTTCTTTCTGTGAAATTCTTCGCATTTAGAAAGGATTTGTATTGAACACAATGCTTGTCAAAAATAAATGGATGAAAACTTTTCTAATTACATTTACTGGTGTCTTATAAAATAAAATGTGTATCGATTCACTAAGACAATTCATAAATGATTATGAAGCAGTAATAGTGGAAATATTATACAGTAGAACCCCGGTAATAAGGACACGCAATAATCCGGAACCCTTGGTAATATGGACGGTCCATGGAGAATTATGAAAACCCGCATCCTGCTCTGCTGTAACCCCTGGATCAGAATGGTATACAAAACATCAAGCTAGGATATCACAAGTTGCTTCTCACGAACATTATCAATGATCCTGTGCGAAATTAAATCTTGGGAAAAACACTGAAAAACGTAAATTTAAAAGATGTCGTGTTCAGTCTTGCTAACTGTTGGGCATTTGTGTCTACATTGCTGATCAAAAAGTCGTGGAAAAATTTGCTTCCCAATTTAATAGATTCTGAAGTTGAAAATGTGCAAACTGAAGAAATTCGGCTTGCATCACTCATTAACCAATTAAAAAACACTAACCCGTTCTCTAATACTGAAGGCCTCCAATGGGTTGCCGAGGCTGACCACAGAGAAAGAATACCAGAGGTCTCACTCCTCAGTTTTTCAACAATTAAAATATATTTATGTGTCCCTGAAAGCGTTAGTGCACAAAGAAATAAATGTCTTCCATATATTTGTGTTCAAATAGGAGCAAATATGATTTTAAAATTTAATAAAAATAAAAAAAAATTGAATACGTTTCAAAGCTACTGAGTAAAGTAATATTACAGTAAACGAAGTCAAAACTTTTAACTAATTTCTTATATTTCAATGAAAGTAATTTATAACATTTTTGCTGTGACAAATGTTTTTTTTTTCTGAACTTTAAACTTACGAACAAAATTACTATTAATTTCAATTTTATTTTTTGCATAATTTCTAGTTTCTAAAAAAACTGAAATCTTAAATCTCTTTTTAAAAACTGAAAAATTTGTTCTAAGCGATGATTTTCTTAAAAATCTGTTTTAAATGAGCAAAATATGTGAGTTCTGCTTTTTAAAATTTTTTGGCTCTAAAAAGAGCCTTTTTTTCTTTTTTCTTAGTTTTCTTATTACTTTCCTTCCCATTAAAATTGCATCAGTTTTCAAATTTTTTAAACTCCTGTTGCATGTTTTTCATTCATTTCTGTGTTATATCATTTTTAAATAAATCGTGTGATATTCTTCGAAACAGTTCTGGTCAATGCATTGAGCCACATTGCATGCCTTACAAATTATAGTTGTTCTTTTTTGTTTATCCTTCTTAGCACAACATGCGAATCTTCTTCTTTTCTTTTCTCAATTGGCCAATGAGAAAATTTTGTATCATCATTTTATTTCAATTTTGGCGTCACTGAAGGCTCTGCAACTTTAGGATTTATATTTCCTATCAAAGATGTGATCAAATTCATTATAAATACTTTTAAACTGAAATTTGACTTAGTTTTGTTTGACTTAAACATCAAAAAAGCATTTAAAATAGCAATATCGATTAGGCTAAAGAATAATTTCATTGTCCACTTCCTAGTTCGTCTTGTGAAAGTATAAGTGGATGCCATACGATCCCCTAAATCAACATATCCCATATATTTGTTGTAATCTGTCACTCTTTTCGGCTTCGTAGTTGTTATTATTTTAATTCCACATTCAAAAAAACTTCATCTTTAAATTTTCTTTGCATATTTTACACTCTTCAACAACAAATTCATTTTTGGGACTGTGCATATTGGTCAGCATATACACGTGTCTTTTGTATTTCCAGCATAAGACTGTCATTTCATTGCAAAATTTCGCAGCAACATCCCCTTGTTTCATAATTTTAGTGGCTAAATCCTTTGGAAAATATTTTCTATTAGAGCGTATCGTTCCACAGGAATTAATCTTTTTTTCTGTTGAAAGGTCATGAAAAAGTTCTGGTGAGGAAAAGAAATTGTCCATAAATAGCTTACGACATTTATCTTTTACGCACTCTGCCATTGTACGTATAATATTACATGAGTCAGAGGGTGATAGGGTTTCTTTTAATTTATCTTTTGCCAGATAAACGTTCATATCGTATGTATAGCCTGTGGCATCTGCAATTTTATACATTTTGATTCCCCACTGTTTGCGCTTTTTTGGAATGTATTGTTTGAATATCACCCTTCCTTTAAATTTAATGATAACTTCATCCAAATATAAATTTTCTGTGTGATCATACACTTCTTTAAATGCTCTATTGTAAGACTCAAAAATTTTTCTTATTTTCCAGAGTCCAGTCTATCAGTTTTCCAGAGTACGTCGGAGAATCTCTGCATTCTTTGAAACTATTATCGGAAAAGTGCAAAAATTTTTAATTTATTAGAAAACGATCACGAGGCATAACTTTTATGAAAAACAGGAGTTTCAATTAGATCATTAACTGTCCAATAATCATGTAGGCTGTCTTTTTCAATATGTCCCATCAGTAACACCAAACCAAGAAATTTTAGAATTTCATAGTTGTCAGTTGGTTTCCATGCAGGCACATGTTTCCTTCTATCAGTTGTTTCTCCATGGATATTCAGTATATCCGAAGTATATCTATTGGTTTCTTCGAACAATACTGATAATATTTCATCCGTGAATAACAGTTTGAAAAAATCGTATTCATTTTTATAATTGCTGCTATCCACTTTCAACCCGACTTTTCCCAAAAATGGCAATACATTTTTCTCTTCAGATCCTTCTACATCTTTCCATGACAATAAACTTTCTACATTTTCATCAAAATTGGCTGATATATCTAAATCAACTTCATTAGTATCTTCCAAAATGCTATTTTCTAATTCATCTTCGCAATCTGAATCACTATCATCATAATTTTCTGAGTCTAAATCCTTCATCACATTCTCAATCTCAATTTGCGTGAGATATTTCCGAGACATTCTAAAAAAATTAACGAAAAACACGAGAAAAGAAAAATCCGTCTGCTATAGACTGCGTAAAATTATCGAATGGTGTATCTCTTTAGTGACTTGGAAGTTGTTTCTAAAACGTCACCACTGCACACACAACGGATGACATTGGCAAAAAACATCCCCACCCAATTTCGGACAAAGGTCGTAAATGGGTTGAGGAAATCTCTCTTCTGGGAGAAGGGGGTAGAAAAAGTCTCTCAATCGCTCGGTACAGCAGTAGTACCACAGCCGAAGTAAAAGGAATTTTTTCGTTCGGTACAGCGTATATACCGCCGATCGGAAAAGGTTAAAATAACTGCCCCCTGTTTCATGACTCATTACCATAAATATTATACTGAATCACACTGCGCAAATGCCGTCCGTTTTTATAGGCCCAGGATTCTGCTTACATAATAAAATGCTCAGAATATTACACTTTCTTTAATAGGAAACATTTGTGGTGGTAGTGTACAGACTATTAAGTATTAAAAAATTATTTTCGGATAAATCTCTCCTGGGCTGTGTATTTAAATGAAGAAGATCAATGCATGCTTGTACTTCCAAAGTATTTATAAAAAGATCGCCTTTACCTTCCAAAATTACCTGAATTCGTCTGTATATAAGTATTAATACATTTCTGACAGATCGATAAACATTTACAAGGATTTTGAACACATTATACAATTTTTGTTTCATCAAAATACTCAATTAGTTTTATCTCGATGTTGTGTGAAAGTTATCATATTTTTGCGACGTTCTTTCTTACACCATTTTTTAATTGAAGCCATCTTACCCTTTACTACACCATTTTAACTCAAGACTTCTAAATTCAAAAATATAAGATCAATTGTCTAATTCCTCTCAGGATTCGACTAATGATCTCAAACAAGTTCAACATCAACAATTGGTTTAGTTTCTTCAGTGATCAATTCTCAATTAGTTGATATATCAGCTGAAAGCTTTGCTAGGCTTTCCATTTCATATTTGTAATTCGAATAGCGATGAATTGTCTCTATCTATCTGTTCTATTTAGCAATCTCACACAGATACGCGAGCGCACGCCTCGGCTTGAGAGGCCAGAGCTTCTGCTTTTTGAGATAACAAAAGAGGGAAATTCTTGAAGTATCTTTGGTCATCAAGTAAATTTCCATCAAGTTAATTAGTTTTTCGTTGAGGGGTTAATTTTCTGTAATACATTCTTTAGGCCCGATTTGCGTCCTCCCGGGTTAAAAGAAGCAAAATACCATAAAATATTTCGACACTGTAGATATAAACGTTAAAATTCTCAGGCATTATTAAAGCTCGAAAAGATTTTCCGGCTAAATAATTTGTGTACTATGGCATCTACTAAGCTACTATGGCATCGATTAAATAATTAATGACATTTCCACTATTTGTGTTATGGAAAGGGACCGCTTCGATATATGGTGCCCAGTACCAGTACAATCTTCTGACGAATCCAAATACTTGTTGATTGTTATGGTGTGTTTAAAAATCTTAAGTTGGGCCTAACCTTATGGCTGAAAAGAAATACATATAAAATTGCACTGTGATCGTATAAATGATTAGTACACCAAAGGCAAGAGCACACGATTGAGTTAGACAAGAAAAACACTATTTATTAAGAATTAACCACGACATTACTGTAGAACAAACATTCGACACATCAAAATCCATAAAAATCATTAAAACACGTGCATGCAAAATGTGTATAGTTACTATAAAAATGTGATACTTGTGGAAAAAAATATTTTATCTGTCATAGTGACTATAAGAATGTTGCAACATATTGAGAAAAAGGAAGCTTCAACTGCAGTTGAGAAAAAAGTCTTACCAAAGCATACTTAACATCAGGATGAGGAAACGAAGCTTGAAAAACTATTCACTCAAACCGAGATCTCCATAATGCTACACTTTAGTATAAACACCTGTGATGAAGAATTCTTTGGGACAATATGTCCTTAAAAGCACATGGCAAATCGCTTCAATCGATCTTACGAAAACATGGATCGTACACTAAGTAGCAACTCGTAAAAGCAGGAATCAAAAAAAGGAAGGCGACATCACTCCAAACCCATTCTTCACCTCTCCATCATATCTAGCCGAACGAACTCCGAGAAGCACGTGTGTGTTCCACCTGTTGCCATTCATGCTCTTCTTAACAGAAACGTGTTCTAACGCAAGTCCAACTAGAACATTAATCTGTGCACTTTCGGTCCAACTATAACATTCCTGTGAACCCTCAGTCCAACTATAATGCAGTCCTGTTCACATTGGTCAACATTGGCGATTATTCTTAGCATATTAGCGATAATTTTCTCAAATATATCGATGCTTTTGTCGGTTTTCAATATATTCAACCCAAAAGAAACCGTAAAGGAGTAAAAAGAAAAAAAAATGCAGGACATGACCTCGAATTCGAGTTTACATATAATTTTTAGGAGATCATTAAGGAGAACAGATATAAATTTGATCATACAAATTATTTATCAAAGAAAATTAAAGGTGTGGCTGAAAGGATTATTAGGGAAATAATTGAAATTGTTAGAATTATTCTAAATGAAACGAAGCTTCTTCAATCATTAGGGATTCAGTTAGCAAACACTGTCAATTATTTGAAAAACTGATATTACACTTAAATTTTTTATCGGAGAGGCTCCTTTAAATTATTATAACAGTTCAAAAAATTAAAGATAATGGCAGTAAATAATGTATTTCGACAGTAATAACTGAAGATTAATCAATTTATTTAAAATTCTTTTTTATTACAAAGTGATATTATTAATTAATCTGTCAAGGTTCGGGAAAACAAAACTGATGCTGATTTGGTCAAATTATACCACATGATAAGCATTTTGAAATGCTACAGCAATAGTACAAAGATAAAACAAATTTTATTATTTCAAATACAGAAACGAAAATAATATTTTAAAATATTAAAAGTTGGCAATTCATTTAAATCAGATTTGATGAATGTTTTGAAAAACATTTTATACTTACTGTTCTTATATAGAGGATCATAAACAATAGGTATTTTGAAGAGATCATCGATTTTTTTTCCAAACGTACCTCTTGTCATAGTTCCACAATTTGATAAATAAAAAATAAAGGTATCTAGTAAAAAAAATTCCATTTATCCATACCAAAGATCAAACACGGCGTCATTTAGGTTCGCTTTCGTTGGAAATAAGAGAATCCGAATTAGTTGACGCCGATTTCTCCAATAGGGGCGTATATCGTCTATATCTTTTCCTCCTTAGTTACATCAATAAATCAAGAATATAACATAGCATGAGTCGTCTTAAGAATGATACATTTTTGGCAAATATGGAACTTTTGCGAAAAGTATTTAAGATTTACGTTTTCATACCAGCCCAGAAATAAAACTCCAGGCTTTATATAAAAGAAACATATTTAGTGTAGATCCTACAATTTCAGCAAAATTTTAAAATTTTATATACAGAATTTTAAAATATTAAAAGTGGTAATACTTATTTTACGAATCTTCAAATTTTATTTCCTAACTATGCAAAATATAATTTATCATTTTGACTTTAACCTTATTTATACCCGTTTGTAAAGCCATCTAAATACTTAAATTTTTCCAAATATAAATTGAGCGAACAACTTTGTTTTTTCTTGAAATAGAAAAGAAATTTAGTGAAAAACTTCCCTTCAAGCGGCAATATAAGGAGGAACTACACAGAAGGAATGCAAATTTCACTATGATTAATAAACCTTCAGTGCCCAACAAATCAATTTAATATTACTTTAGTCGTATCAAGCAGTTTATCAGGGTCCGCTTCTTCCTCGAGCCTTTGGTATTTTTCACCATTCTCTACTAGTCTATAAGAGAGGATGCCGCATAAGATTGTTCAAATGCTTCAGCTTTTGCAGGCAGGATACGGCTTCTGGAAAAAATTTCGCCATCATCTACTACATTATAGCGCTTTCACATCATCATGTTATAATAACCGCAAATTAAATTTCTACGGTACTATGGGCTTCATAAAAGCAGTTGAAAACTATCGGGGGCATGTTTGTACTTGTCAAAGCAACATCGACGAAGACTAGTTGATAATGCAGAAAGGTTAGTAAGTTGTGCAACACGTGCCAGAAAATTTAGAATTTCTAGGGTCGGAATAAGACGGAATTTCAAATACAAAAATATGAAATTTGATGAGGGAAAATTTATGCATGTTACAGATGTCGCATCTTAATCTGCAGATGCATCTTGAAAACTCAGAGAGATAGTCACAAGTTCTATGTGAAGTTGGTTCTAGTTCAGATGTTTTTGAATTAGAAATTGATAATTCCATAAATTTGATAAAGAGAGGATATCAAAAGGAGATACTTGTAAAGTAGGTCAGTTAAGAACCTTGTTTCCTAGAGAAAGGAATAGGACTTATTATCTTAAACGCCATAGAAATATACTGTAAAAATAAATTTCGGTTTTTTTAAATACAGGTAAATTTTATTTTAAAACCGTCTCGAACATAATAGGAGATGAAACCTCGAACACTTACTGGAGACATCAATCAATAGTGGCAGTGGGAGGGGAAAGAACCATTGTTTAAAAGATAAGATTGCTCTCCAACGTTTACCGACCCTATTGAAAAGTTAGAAGGAAATCAACATACGATTTTTCGGGCGCTCGGTCGTCGTCTAGCAATTTGCATGACGGGCCGTCTGGGCCGATACGGCCGTCAGAGGGTTAAAGGCATCTTATGGAATAATTCCGCAAGACATGGAATTTTCACTCCTTTTTAAGTAGTAAAACATATGATGATATGTTATAACAATAGCTTTAATAAGTAATATGAACAATCATTAATCCTATCAGAGTTTTGCAAAATCAGGTCTTCAGAAAGATATTTTGCTGTTTTGAAATTTCTAGTTCAAAAATCAAACTATCGAAAGAAAAGCCAACCATTTTCATTTTTTGTATTTCGCTACTGTTGTAAGCAGATATCCTGAATTTTTGGCTTCATTGTATGAAATTGTTCGCATGTAGAAAGTATTTGCATTGAACACAATGTTGTTAAAAAATGCAATAAGGAAAACTGTGTTAATTACAATTATCGGTGTCTTACAAAATAAAATGTGTATTGATTCAATAAGACTATTCATAAATGAATCTAAAGCAGTGATAGTAGAAATATTATGTAGTGATAAAGAAATGCAGATAAAAACTGCGGTAAAAAAATGGTAGAAATCATGGTAATTTTATTTTGTCTCAGCAATCAATTAATCTTAACATAAATATTAATATTTCGTTCAAAAGTTATTTTTTTTATTTTATTACTTTCTTTCATAAAACAAAACTGAAGTTTTTAAACTGGGTTTTAAAAACATTTTTCATCAGAAGATGCAATTGAAAGATACAAATTCTGCACAAATATAATGAAAACAATAAATAAAGATCCCATGCCTTTTCACTTCACACATAAAAAGAAGTTACAACAGAAGGTCTGTAATAATCTGTTCATTGATGAATGTTGAAAATAATTATCACCTGTCTTTGAAACGGAGTATGCCCAAATTGTTTCTTCTTCATAGCTTTCTGGTCGGCTCTCTCCTGACTAAATCTTCACTGTAAAATGTGAGTTCCGATTATTTTACATTCCTCGTCTTATAGAGTCAATGCCAAGTTGATTTGCTGCATTTCACCGGGCAAAAGGAGGTTTCTCACAATATTAGGTTGTATTCCATGTCTTTGTCTTCTCAGTGTTTGAAGATTTGAATATCCCAGTTTTACACATTTTAGAAAATTTCAATGGCTGCTTCGAGGTAAAACCTCCTATCAACAGATACAGCCTGTTCGAATTGGCAGTGATTGACTTAAAGTACTGAATCCATTTAAATACAGGTCGTTGTCTACTTTGAACGAAATTCCAAAACTGCGGAATCTGCAAGGGATGAACCCTGAGGATTCGAAGTGGTACTACTGTCATTCAGATGCGGACAATATTATGATGACTGAAGCAATAAGGATTTCGCTCTATAAAGGTAAAATCGACGTAAGTGAATGACTCACACCACAGAAACAAACAAAGAAGCACACAAGTCACTTGGAGATTAGAGCTACAGGAACAGCTCAAGATCTCATTTACAGAGGCATATTCAAAATAAACATACTGCTCGAAGTATAATAAAGATTGTACTGTTTTTAAATGTAAAGATTAAAATGGGGGTGGGTTAGAAATTTTACACAGATTTCAATGAGTCATAAGCCTTAGAAAGAGAGAGTTGTTTTAATTCAAAATATTAAAATATGCTGAAGTAAGAATTGTGAAAATAAGCATGTGTTATTTTTACTAAAGATGATGCAAACGCAATCGATGCACCTTTTCGTTTTTCATTCTTTAACTTTTTCTTCATGAAACATTTTGTGTTCTTTTTTTTATTTTAAATTATTTAGAAGCTTGAAATCATGCATGAATGGGCAGTTTAGACAAATTATTCCCCAAAAGAGTTTCAAACTGAATATTGATTTACAAGAATTACATTTCTCTAATTTGAAGTTGACTGAACCACAATAAAAATGGAATTTACCAAAAAATTCAAATTAAAAACAATTGAATCTAAAAACAAGTACATAAAAAGAGAACGACAGCTTTTTTACTAGAAATAACTTAAGGAATTATTTGTAATAGCAGTTAATACATAATTAATAAATAAAAAGTCAGAAATTATAATGATTAAATAATAATATTTGTAATAACAATTATTTTTAAAAAGTAACTTTAATAAAGATTCATGAACACAGCAATTTGAACACAAAATGTACAATAAAACTAAAACAAGAAATTTATATCTAGCGTATTACAAGGTTTTTAAGAAGTGAAAAAATATTTATTGCTTTTTTCATGAAATATATTGTAAAGCAGTCAAGTCTACGAATGAATAATAGCCTTAAAAATTAGTCACCGGCTATCTTTAAAGATACATGAAACCGACATGTTGAAATAACGAAAACAATTCTAAAATACAAACAGTTTTGATTTCGAATAAGCCAAAATAAGGTCGAAATATAGACTTATACACTAAATTGGCCCATTACTAATTATGGCCATTAAAGCGATAAACACTGAAAATCAAATTCATTCCTCAAACTAACGATTAAAATGGCAACAATGTTATAAAGTATAGGGTGATTCAAAAAACATAGCCAAACTTTAAAGGGTAGGTAAGGCACATGATAAATTTTCAGAATCGCATAGGATACATTCGTGTTCAAACGCCATCTGTAGGCAGCACATGACATTAAAAATAAAACAGCGCTGCACAAATGACCGATATCTTTGTAAATATCAGTGGTATTGTACTGGAATTTTTCCAAAAGTTGCGGTATATATATTACGGTTAATGCGGATAATCGATAATTATGCATAATAACCAAGTTAAGCTTATTAAAGTGCATAAATCATGAGAATTTACCACATTATCAAGTTATTATGTATATTTACCAATGAAGATCGGTCAATGTGATTATTTTCAACGGAGTAGCTTTCGGCTCCTCTAACATCCTCTAAAGTTGGTCTCAAAATTAAATATTAATCAAATGTTTTAAATAGAATTTTGATTTATTTAGTGATTTTATATTGCTACGATTACGTAACTGAGCGATTTTTATTAATTTCTGAATGTAATAAAAATCGTTTGCGTGGAATTTTATGAAGCCGCTTGTTCATATCTTAGAATTCATCATTTGGTATTCTGTCTTCATTTTATAGGTGGTTTATTCGATTCTTCACAATATTCAATTCTTCTTTTTAAAAATCAAGAGTGTTTCTTCCCAATTGAAAATATTAGAACTGAGTAAATCTATTAATCCATTACTATTCATTGTTCTGAAAAACATATCCCGCTATTATCGAAGCTATTAGAGCCAAATGCTTTACATTTTTTTACATTTTCTGATATATTTGCGTTAACCTCTAATTTCTTCAATATTCTAATATTCAATGAGCCAGAGAAGCTAGTAGGTCCCGGCTGTCCCTTCTAGCGAATACATAACATGTTTTTTTAAGTTAACAAAATTCGCCCGGTGTCTATTTCAGATGACTCAGGCATCGCGAGCACAATTTCTCCTGCTTCCGTTGAGTAATTTTAAAACGTAGATTCCTTATATACAATGAAATTGCGAAGCTACTAGGTTCCGGCTCCCCTCTGCTAGCGAAGCCGTAGGATTTTTTAAGTAAAAAGAATTGTCCGGTGCCCATTTCAGATGCCACAGGCATCGCGAGCGCAATTTCTCCTGTTTCACTTGAATAATTAAGAAGCGCAGATTCCTTAAACTCAACGAGCTAACGAAGCTACTAGGTACTGTCTCCGGGTGCTAGCGAAGCCGTAGGATGTTTTTCTAAGTTAAAAAAAATCTGCTTTGTGTCCATTTCAGATGCCGGGTGCCTAGCGAGGGCAGCTGAAATGCTACATTTTAAACAGGATATAATGCAAAAAAAACCATAACTGCCGTATGTTTAATAATATTTTCTAAAAACTTGGCATTAAATATTACTGGAATCAAAATACGAAAATAACCAACGCTATTCGTTTTATCCAAAATGATTATTACTAGAGTAAGAAGAAACCAAAAAAAGAATCGATCAATTAATATTTGAACTCATTTTACAGTTAACTGTGCACGCACAAGTACTTAGAGATCTGAAACATTATCGCATGACATAAAAATTAACATTAGAGTTGATTTTTCAATAAAATTTCTGAATTAATCATATTTACCAATGAAGTTGGGTCAATGAGATCACATGCCAATGTAATTAATCACAATGACACAGCTTCATTATTAATTATACATAATAACCGGTTAATGTATGAATTCTCATAAATTATTCACTTTAACCGACTTTACTTTATTATTATGCATAATCGCAGGTTAATATTCATAATGACTGCGGTTATTATGCATAATAACCTATTATCCATAATAACCGTAACATATATATATGACTCCAAAGTTGTGAAAGGAATATTACGCTACCTGTCGCTCATGCGCAGTAAAAAATTATTTACTACTTATACTAATTATCTCCTTTACTACTCAAAGTATATACGTGAAATGTTGATACATTGCTTCTTTAAGATATTGCCACACACTCTCTAAGTGTCATAGATTTCTAAGGAAATCTCTGCAAGTTATAAACACAAAACATGCGGAAAAATTTGGGATTTTTTAAAGAAACCTTTATATCTTCCCAAATATTCATGCTATTTTTACGAAAATGCATGTAAATATTGCGCACATTGCCACAAAAATATTGATAGAAGTTGCGAACTATTATCAATTTTCTGTGAAGCGAGGTGAGTCAAAAGACTTCTTCGAATTAATCATTTATTGGACTGTTCCTTGGATGCCCTAGTGACCGAATCTTTTATGTAAAATGTGAGTTAAATCCTAGTCTTTATATGTTCGAAGTTTGAGGAAAGTTCATAAAGCCTTTCGGGAGGTATTCGAAAAAAAGTGCACTATCAGCTTTCTGTGAAGCAGCTGGATGCACTCGCCTGTGCTTGACCAAACTTTAAGGCTAGGTGAGGCACACAATAGAAAATTTCATATTTTTCCGAATATCACTCGAAAGTTGGATTAATTTTCCTCGAACTTTGTCCATATAAAAATAGATTTTAACTCATAATGTACAGCAAAGATTCGGTGATGAGGACATTCAAGGGACCGTCCAAAAATTGATGAACTCGAATAGGGATTTTCGCTCATACCGCTTCACAGAAGTCTGATAATGGTTTGAAACTTTTATCAATTCTTTTGTGTGATGTGCGGAATATTTTAAAACATTTTTCTTAAAAGAGCATGAATATTCTGGAACATTTAAAGGTTTCTTTTTATAAAAAAACAAATTTTTCCGCATTTTTTCTTATAACATGCAGAGGTTTCAATATAAACCTATGAACCTT
>BGPR01041169.1:0-13710 GCA_013235015.1 Araneus ventricosus | reverse complement strand
TGGAGGGGAACGGATGCGAGGGGAGGAAGTGATGACTGTTCATCAAACATATTTGTCTGCCCCCCGCACCGACACAACCACTACTCTCAACACATACAATACTACCTTCATAAAATTATTACATAGGCATGAAGTTTTTCTGAAGGTTGTTACTCCGGCATTTTTTATTGATTTTACCATTATAATAAGGAATTTCAGAAATACTCACTTTTCAACTCCCCATATCTTCTAAACTATTGATGCTAAACTAAAGATGTAGGACGTTTTTTGTAGAGAATTTAATGTTGTTTATTTTTGTAATTGAGTATTTGTCTCTAGAAATCATAGTTTTCGAGATATTTAAGAAAAACTGAAAGCCCCCTTTAAACCCCCACGGTTGGGGACTTTTAGTATGTTGTTTAGGATATTATCCCAAACAACTGTGCCAAATTTCAAAACTACACCATTTTTTTCTATTCGTCGATTTTTGGCCTTCGTTGACTGGACTATTTCTGAGTGGTTGATAAAGGCCGCTGTGGCTAGTGGCCAAGGCGAAACCTAGTGATAAGGTCTCGATTTCAAGACCCTAGGGTTCCAGTTTCGAATCCCGCTTCCTCTGAAGATCCACCGTGTATGTGGGCCTTGCGTTCTCTGCTGGTGTGGTGCGGAACTTTAGAGAGGTAGTGGCAGCTCAGGTGTCGTCCTCGCTATTTGACCGCGGTTCAAAATTGCGCGGTCCGCCCCAAAATAGCCCTCGTGCTGCTTCAAAACTGGACATTAATGTAACTAAACCTAAACCTGAGTGGCTGATAAATGTATTTGGAGACTCGGACGCACAGAAAGTTAAGAATCGACTGACTGAACTTCAAGAAGATGAAAAACCCAGCCACTTACTTCGTAGAAAGAAAGAACTGTCAAATGGTCCGTTAAATGGCGATTTTTTTCAAAACTTATGGCTCAGAAGGATGCCTCCACACATCCACCTGCCAAGAGTTTAGCCATATTTGGGATTCATTTTTCCAGGTCTTTCCTCACAAACAATCGATAAAGGACGCTTCTTTTTTTAGAATGCATTTATGGAATTTTTTTTCCAGTAGATTGCACATTTTTTCATGTTTTTCCGTTATTATTAACAAATATTCGTTATTATGGTTTTGTCCTTTATTTTATTTTGTTTTAGGATACAATGATCACACGGCTTTTAGAACGTTCTTGAGAAACGGAAGAAGAATCACTCTCTTCAAAGAGAGGGAAAAAACCCTCCAAAATATTTTTTTTACCCCTAGTCTGTTTACAAATGCTATATCGTAATGAAGGTAATTGAATATGTAAAAAGACAAAAAAATAAGGATTGAATATCTAAAAAGGACAAAAATTAATAGAGGCAATTTAATTGGTGTGTGCAAGTGCCGCATCATCCAGGAAAAAATTGCGAAAAACAAAACAAATATAAATACTAATAAAGGGAATTTTTAATTGTGTAAGAGTTGGAAATGGGAAAAATAATAAGACAACGATAAGAAGTAAGAATGGGGAATTCCGGAATGGGTTCAGGCCTTAGAGGAAATTAATATCAAATTCAGACCTTAAAGTCTTTTTCCTCTACAGAAAACCTATTTTTGTTTTGAATCTGTATGGATGAATGGCCTCTGATGAAGACATCCAAAGGATTCTTGCTTCTTATCGTAGTCTGCTATTATTTTTAACTCTTCCACAGTTAAAAAATTCCCTTTATTAGTATTTATATGTATTTTGCGATGAAAGAGAACTTCGTAGCATCAGACGGTAATTTAAAGTTTCAATAACTAATGACAACAATAAAACTGTTTCACATCAAACGATTGCTTACATAGTCCATTGAAAGCGTTAAAAATCTGTGAACAGTCTTTGTATTGATCGGAACAAGCAAATTAACATTGCATACCGGAAACAGAATAAAATATCATAGCGTATGTGAAGATTTCACCTATAAGACTGAATGAAAAACTTCTTCTCATAGGAATAATTTTCCATACAGTCATAGTAATTTCTTTCTCGGCACACATCAGGAATTTTTGCTGGGCAATGGTCGACATTCTTCTGTTTTCTGGCATGGTCAAAGCTCTAACACCGACTGCCGAAGATGCTTCTGCGACCGCCGACGCTGATGTCGTCATGGTCAAAAATAGGCAGAAACTGGTGAAGAAAAGACAGTACATATTCAGCTCTACTAAAGCAACATCAAACAGTTTTGGATGGAGCATTAGGTACAGCGAACTAGAGATTCCTAGTGTGTTATAGAGAGTGATCATGAAGACGAGAGGTCCGAGTTCGTCGTCAATTCTACTTGCCATCGATTTGATGGAGTGTAGCAGGGTGTTGTAGTCGTAATCACTTTCTCCTGAGAGATTTAGAGCGAAATTCTGAATGATATGGCGCAAGTCGCAGCAAACAGCTATGTAAAAAAAATGAAAAACACATTTATAGAAACGTAACAAAGAATAAGAAGAAAAAATCGTAAGTCGTTGAAGCAATATCGTTAAAAAGTCTGTCCTGAATAGTGTATCCGAATAGAAAAAGTAATGTATCATAAAAGTTTTTTTTAAGGAATAATGTGTAAAGTAGAAGAGCTATTTGAGATAAAACACAGATTGCAAGAGAAAATTTCAACCACTTGTTTTCGGTATTTTTCTTTTCGAAAGGGAATTCACCGAGGCTTTGAACCAGGATTTTCATCTGGTTTATTTTGAAGGTAAGATGTATACGGAACGCAATTGAAAAAATAGCCCATAGAACTAAGGGTAGAAACATAGAAATAACTTTCTTCATTTGAATAGTGAAAGACACAGCTGCTAAAATTAGAACCAATGCAATCACAGTGTTAAATAAAGTATGAATCACATAGAATATTTTGGTACTGCCGTCTTTGTTCGAAGGCACTTGTCTTTGAAAAATTCCACCGCAAAGAAATAGGGTAAAGATGTATTTATAAATTGATTTCATTCTTAAAAACTATATAAAACAACTTTAAGAAAGTTTCAATCTCAGATTGTAATCCGAGAGAAAATTTTCAGAAAGAAAGTCTCAAACATATGAATACCACACTAAAAGAGAACTAATATACTGAGATTTATACAACATGGTACTCGAAATGTTCTGGTACGAATGATTCTATTATGCTCATATCGATTTTTCAATCCATCTTTTTCCTACATCAAAATTTGTTGTCTTCTATATTCTATTGCTATAGTTACTTTTGTATTTTTATATTACAAATGTCAGAAAGTAATTTTTCATTTTAGTGTGTAATAGATCATGCGTTTCTCTTTTATCATAAACAAATGAGACGCAAGATTACTTTTTGATGAGCAGTTTCGTTTGAGAAACATCGGTATAAACCGCTTTGATCAATAATGGTAATCCACATGCATATTTGTTTCAAAAACATTTGTAATTTCTGCATGCATTTGCATTAACTGGATACTTTGAAAACCTTTCTTCTTATGATGAATTGGCAAAACGATAAAATGAATCTTCGTATACTTGCATTTTAAATTACTCTTGTCTGTTCGCTATTTTGATTCAATAATTTTAATTTGATTTTATTCTACATTTATAAAACTTCTGTCTTTTTTCTCCAGTTTTGATTATATGGTGTAACGAATTGTTTTCAGTCTCCAATCTTATATTTAGAATATTGAACTGATTACGACTTTACCAGTGCTTTTTTTATGTGCCCGAAAATGCCACATCATTCCGGTTGGTGCCAGCTGTTAAATTTTCCCGAGTAATCTTTATAAATAAATCAATATTCCTTTAAGAAAGTGGAGGTTTTCCTTTTAACTTCTTGTTCACAACATTAGGATTTCCATGCAGTGCATTTCTTATTGTTCGGCTGACACAGGGCAACTGTATCTTATCTTTAATTTGTAATAAAGTTATATTTGGCTTGCAGGCGATCCTCTGTATCTGCCCTTCTTGCCTCAAAGAAATTATCTTTCGTCTTCCTGTTCGCATATTTACGGATCCTACTATGGTTTGGATTGAGGTAACTTTTCATTGGCTCTCAGCGTCACGTGACTTCGCTTGCTTCTGAATGATGTCATAGGAGCGCGCTTGGTTTGAATTTCGATTTTTGTCTCGGCTATTGTATCATGGAGAAACCAAAATTATCTTTTAATTACGATTATTTGGATATTTCTAAAGGGAATGATGAATTCAAGATAAAAATTATTTTGATTTCTCCATGATACTATAGCCAAGACAAAAATTGAAATGCAAACTAAGCGCGCTCCTATGACATCATTCAGAACCAGCGAATTCACATGACGCTGAGAGCCAATGAAAAGCGACCTCAATCCAAAACATAGTAGATCCGTAAATGTGCTTCCTGTTCGTTCTCTGTGACATAGCTACCAGGTTTAATGATAAAGCGGTTAACTGCAGCCTTCGATCTCCCTATTTTTCGAGCAATTTGAGCACCTGTGTAACCTGAATCTTTAAAAGATAGTATTTTAGATTTTTCAGTTTCCATTAATTGTCATCCTCTCGAAATAGTTCTAGAACTCATGAGAATAAAACAATTCTGTATCAACAAAAGTTATATTTGTTTCTAGAATCGGAGTAAAATACTGTTGCAAAAGTCTTACTGTGGGTGTATGGTGTGATCAGTCCAACGCGCAGGATAATGGAGAATGAAGGTTTATTTACAAATATGCAGGAAAACACGTAGCACAGGTACAGGAAACAATAGTTCTTGCACAGATTAGCAATGTAAACAGATAACAATTCACAGGTAATAACAGTTCAGCACTTTGCTATTTAGCAACACAAACAGTCAGCAAATAACGACAATAACAGCACTTTCAATAGAGCTCAGCTCACCAGCTAGCTCGCACTGCAGAAGAAACTCCAAGTCGTTTTTAGTGAATCGACACTACTACAGCTTGGCGTCTAACAGCTTACTAGCTCGCACAGCGGATAGAACTCCAAAGACGTTCGCGCTCCAAGGCGATCCTAGTCCATCAAAACACCCTCCGTCGTCCAAGCGCTCTCCTTATATAGTTTACCCGGTAGGCCGTGACGTCACATGGAATGATCTAGCACATTCGTGGCGTATCTTCTCTCCTAATAGAGATATCGAGAAGATTTCAGCACCTTTGAGATCCCATATTTCGTCGCCAAATTTGTCGCCAAGTTCAGGGGTCCAGACGGGGCTGCTGTCGGTCATCTCATACTTACCCCTGTAAAACTCTTTTCCCAACCATAGGATTCACATTGCTGGGAAGTGACTTTCCATGTTTGTAACAATACCTTTTTCAGTTAATTTATTCGTTCAGATGGTGTAATCAGCACAAGACTTTATACTTTTTTCCAAGCTGCCATCCGCTGGTTTTGATAATTTTTACATAATCCAAAATATATCGGTGATTTTTACAAGTTTATTTCGGTACATTATTCGGTAGCATTAAGTTGTGAAGTACTAAAAAATTCGCATAGTTTGAAATCACAGTTGTTTTTTAAATATGGCGATTTTTCGCCCGACTTTATACTTTTTTCCAGGACTGTACTGACACGAGTATGTTAGATTGCAAAATTGCATCTACATCTTTTTTCGGCTTTACCAGTACTTTTTAATTTTTTAAATTTTCGCCACCAAAGTTTCTTTCCTATCTTGTGGCATCTCTGGCAACTTTTAAATTATCAGCGGTAATTTTTTATAGTTTTATTAAATATCTTAATTTTTCATATTTATTTTTCTAGTTATAAACATATTATTAATTGCTTTAACTTTTTATGTAATTTCTTTTAACGTTTCAAGGTTTATTAAATTATAAATTACTTTATTTAATGGAACTATTTGCTCGTGATTTTGTTTTCCATCGGATGTTTTTGTGAGTGAACTGGTTTTTAGCGTCACGTGGCTGGAAGATTCCTTTGTCTAGAGATTGGCTTGTCTGAACGCGAAGAAAGTGGTACTCCTGCGGGGCCCGAGGGCCCTTAGGCCTTCTCGGCTGTTGCTCTGCAGAAATTACCGATGATCTTGTGAAGGAAGTGGTTCGAATAACGAGTGAGTATTCTTCAATGATATTTAGCAAGAATTTGTGGTTCGTGAAGAGTTTCAGCGAAGTAATTTTAAGATAAAAACTGTGAGTTATTGTGCAACGATGATCCTGAAGAAGTAAAATGGTTGTAATCACCAGCGGTTTTTTCCAACTATATTCTGCAAGAAGTATGTAGATTTGTCTTTAAGCAATGCAAGTTTAAGAGAATATAGTGTGTTCTTGTGCAACGAAAAATGTCCGTCAATATATGTGATATGCTAAAATCTAGAGTCGTGTGAGACTGCAACGAAAGTTCAATTGTACTGAACGAAAATGATAATTGCTGAAAATGACGTAAAAAATTGACAGAGCGAAAAGCATTATAGCCAATTAACTGGCGAACTTTCTGTGCGTTCCAGATCTACATTTGTCTATGGCAATTATCTGATTATTCTTTCAATTTCCTTACACGAGCTCTCACGTGAGTGTTTTTTTAGTTTGCTTACACGTTAGAAAACGAAATATGTTTCACCTTTTTCAATTCTGGCTCTAGAATTAATAGAGCAAAAATTTCAATAAAAAATAATTTTTGATGATAGTGCTATAGTGTATTTTTTTAAAGCTGCAGCTATAATGTTTTTCCATGTGTAATTGTATGTGAATTGTTCTTTTTGTCTTTTCGTGTGCATCAAAAAAAAAGTTCTTATGTAACAAATATTACGAAGAGAATAAGTTTTAGGCGTTTTTAACGAATGGTTTCCTTCAATTGATGTGCTCATTTTAATTTAAAAACGTTTCACACGATAAAAGGATTTTGTATACTATAATATTTTGTAGCAAAGTATTTTAATCCTGAGCAACTCCTGCTATAACAGCTATACACAATATCTATTATTTTTATCTTATAATTTTTCTAAATTAAGTTTATACACAATTTTTAGCATTGCATTATTTTTTTAATGTTGATGAACAAAAATGCACATACCAAGATCTGTTGCCAAAAAACATTAAATAAATTCTGGAAAACACTAAAAGAAAAATGTAAAAGCCGAAAATTCACAATTTATACCAGGAAAAACTTTTGATTTGGTTTATTTTCATGCTTTTTATTAATCAAAAATAAATTTATCGTCCTAAAATGTCCATTAAAACCGTTCTTATATTTCAGTATTTGTGAAAAAATTTAAAGTTCTTATGTAACAAATATTACGAAGATAATTAATTTTCGGCGTGTTTTACGATGACCTCTTTTTAATTTTAATTTAAAAACGTTTCACACGAAGTGTTTTGTGTATTATAATATTTTATACAAAAGTATTTTATTATTGAGCAACGCCTGGTATAACAGCTTTGCACAATACCTATCATTTAAAAAATATTAAACATGAAAATATAAATAAAAAACATTAGATATGAAATTAATTTAATCCCGAGCATGGCCGATATATCAGCTAGTATATATTAATTAAATCATAATAATATCATGAATGTCAATTTGTAGAAAGTATTTCCATCAAGTCCATCAAAACATTTCCTATTCCTCAGTATTTGGGAAAAAATTTAATAACTCATATAAAAAATATTACGAAGATAATTAGTTTTCTTCGTTTTTTACGATGTAATTTTAATTTTTATTTAAAAACGTTTCAAACGATAAAAGTGTTTTGTGTATTCTAATATTTTATACAAAAGTATTTTAATATTGAGCAACGCCTGGTATAATAGCTATACACAATATCTATCATTTAAAAAAATATTAAACATGAAAATATAAATAAAAAAATATTAGATATGAAATTAATTTAATCCCGAGAAAGGCCGGTTATATCAGCTAGTATATATTAAGCAAATCGTAATTAAATTAATCGTAATTAAAGCATAATAATGTCATGAATGTCAATTTATAGAAAGTATTTCTATCAACACCCCAAATGCTATTACAATTTTATTTTGCCGTTTGCGATTTTTGATTTTAAAAAATGGTTTTCTTTTCTTCAGTGCACGTGAAAAAGCATGTTTGGAACATCTTGTTGTATTTTTATTATTCAAATAAAAAGTTTATTTGAATACATTCATTTATAGACGAATATATTTGAACAATTTCAAACTCTCATATTGAATGACAAAACCTTGAATAATGGTTATAAATTTCCAAGGGTATAACATTCTAATAAATTTCTTAAAATAGTTCGAGTTCAATTTAAAATACGAAACAAAAAATAACCTTAGACATAAAATAATAAGATATAATTCTTAGCATACAAAGATGTGAATTTTTAAGAAATTATTCGAAATTATTAATGAAATGTAAGTTAACTTGCATGTTTTCAGTAGGCAGAATACTTGCGAACTGCTTGACTACGTATGCAGAATAATTCTAAAGTGCTTCATTCATATACACCTCCAAATAATCATATCACCTTCTATTCGAATAATCTCATTTGTGATTAAAATTAAGTTTATTAGCTCCTGAAGTGTTTGCCTCGCACAAAAATGTAGATCAGGTGTAGTTTTTATCATTTTTTGGAAGATACGATAGCTCTTTGATCTGTGGGCGTTACATTCAAATTCTGAAGTGTGTGAACCGCCTTCTATTGTACTAAAAAAGATGTATGTGTTTCAATGTGAGATTACACTGCGAAACAATGGAATTGTTACTACAGTGAAACTATCCAATTCTGAATGAAATTAATTCCTTGATCCGAAATATCGTTATGAAAAAACTTTATTCGCTGTTCTGAAATGCAAAAAAATTTCGCTCGGAAATACAGAAATGCAACATTAAAAGTGTTCTGTTTTCACTTGCACAGCAGTTATAGCGTAAAAGTTTTGCGTAATCTATTAATCAACACATGATAAAAATAAACATTATAAACTTCAATAAATTTGTGCACAGTGATAATAACGCAAAATTTTAGTAAACACTTCTGAATTGTTTAGCCTTTATCAAGTTTTTTGTTTCGAGAAATTCAAGTTTTTCTTCAAATAATTGAAACGCCTTGTTGTATTTCAGTTTTGTTGTATTCAGTATTCAGAAATACAGAAATGCCGCATTAAAAATGACTTTTTTACATATATAGGAGTTATAGCGCAAAATGTTTTTTTCGCAATCTATTAATCAATTCATGATAAATAAAAATATAGTAAACGTTAATAAATTTCAACACAATGATAATAAAATTAAAGTTAGGTAAGCGCTCCGGATTTGTTTAGCCTTTATTGTGTTTTTATGACTCAAGAAATTTGAGGATTTCTTCAAAAAAATGAAACGTTGTGTTATTTTTCAGTACTGTGCACCTAATGAGGAGCTAGGAATACCACATATATGGAGCAATGGCGTCTTAAAGAATTCTTCCATTTAAATCTTAAAATGGCTTAGCTGCATAAGGGTTCTAAAACACGGCTAACTCCAGTCACACATTTGTAGCACGTGCAACACATATGCTACAATCTAGACCAGCTGTTGCTTTAGTTTAGTTTTAGTTATATTTACGCCACGTTTTGAAGCAATACGAGGGCTATTTTGTGACTGACCTCGTAAATTTGAACCTCGGTCAGATGATGATAAGCTGAACACCTCTGAGAAGAAACACCCCTCTCCAAAAGACACGCTGTTGCACGAGATTCAATACAAAAAGTATTGCTGGAACTCAAGAAAACAGAAGAATAAAAAAAAATAAAAACCATACCCTGGTCATCTCTTTAGACATCCAGGGAGCATTCGACCTCCTTCATCACTCATCATTTCACAATAAGCTTATATTCTCCCCTCCAACGTGACTGAGACCTTGAAGTATATTCTTCGTTACAGAGAAGTAGCCATGCAAACCTCCCGAGGCCTAGTTTTCTGGTCTCAACAAGAAGGCTGCCCACAAGCATCCTGCACATGTCCCCTGTTCTTGAACTTGGTTGTTAATGAAATCCTTTCGGAAAGCTGGTAGCCAGGAGTCCACATTCAGGCAATCGCATATGACTTTTTTCTCATATCTGGCTCATTCCACCGGTGCATCACTGGTATGAAAGTTCTCGACCAGGTGGCTGTCTATCAATTGCTTGCAACAGACGCGACCAGACAACTCTTACTCGTTTCCTTAGTGGGCATATCAGAAATTTGACTTCCTCTGATAATTCTAAGTGTTTTCAGATCTGCTCAAAATGTACTGCAGAACAGGTCACTCCTGATCACATTCTTGCATGCCTGGAGCTTTCCAAACAGGATCTTGGTTCTAATCCTCTATTGACTTTGGATTTCTTTAGGGTGCACAGGCTCATGGACCTGATGTAACTCTGCTGATCTTCGGGGACCATCAACAACAACAACATAATTTTTCATTGTCTTCCAAATACCTTTTCACCTTAAATATTTGTCATTTTGATTATACTATTTTGGATTTGAAAATTGAATTAAAGTCCACTTTTTACATCCGATATTCCTGTTGCTGAATACCTAGTTACGCCTAGAGCTGTTTTTATAACATTACTAAAATCCATGAGGCCAGATCGTGGAGACAGATACATTGATTATTTATATTTTAATTTTCTATCTTAATATGCTGCACATGATGAACATTTTGCCTAACAAAATTGTCATCGCGATCAGAAGTTTCATTGTCCTGGCTTGTATGATTTTTACGTTCAAAAACGTCTTCCGTTATCACACTAGTTCCTCTTTCAGACATAAGACAAATTACCTACCCCCCTATGAAACTGCATTGACAGCTTGCACACTTTATTGACGGATTAACTGACGGCTATTTGGGGGTTTTATAAGAAGGAAACTGTTTCTGCTGAAATGAGAATTCTAAAATACTCTCCCTGATTATCCAACCCATCTTAGGGAGGGACTCTAACGAACATAGAACGCACCTCAGTTATGCAATCAAATACAATTCTAGAATGGGGATGGAAATTTAGCGGTATTAACTAGGCGCTCTGGGTGTCTGTCGGACTTTTCTTGAATGATCGTTTGGGGATTTTCAGTGTTCAAAGAGTTAATCATACAAACAATGAGTCTGAAGTTGCTCTTTGAAAAAAACTCTCGCGTGTTTTCTATACAATCACAAATTGCTTAGAATAAATTTTTTAACCCTCTGAAGCCAAGCCAGGCGATCCCGGGCGGTCTAAAAATTTCCTTTTAACAGCGAAGAAGGCCGGTCTGAGGCGGTTGGCTTCTTTTGAGGGGAGGTGAGGTTCTCGCTTAAGAGATAAGCGCGGTAGGTGGTCCAATTATCCTTGCAAACCGCAGCCCATTTCCGTGCGCCTTAGGGGAAGGTTATAGCAGGGGTGGGATATATGACCACCCAGGTTGGGAGAGACCATTTTATGTCGCTTCCTCCCAAAAGTTCCGGTTTTAAAGGATCTAGAAGAAAAAAGTCGCCTCGGGTTTAAAGAGTTAATTAATTAAATTCCGATATTCAAATTGACATATTAGGGTTTTTTCTTTGCTTTTCACAGATGAACATAATTACAAAATTCGCAAAGTAGTACAAAGATTAGTTTGTTTCACCGCATTATATACTAGTATACTTTAATTATCAGTTTGTTGTTCTAGATATTTGAGATGGCCGAATTCGTTTTGGTAAATTAACCATCCTTTAATCATCTTGGAAATTCTGTGTGTTTTTGAATACAACGGACGTATCTGGGATGAATTTTGTCATTTTTAACAGTCATCGGATGGATGTATATTTGAACTGTCTTTACTCTTCAAAATTTCCTTCAGCACCAAAACAGAAGGAACTCAACTTTTAATGAATTGAGAGCCAAAGTGGCCTGTTGTTAAACTTGCGCCTGAGAGACAAGAGATTTCTAGGTTCGAAACGCGATTCCACCCGAGATTCGCCGTGAAAATTAAATTTGTGCACATTCAATCTGACCCCGAGAGTAAAATACTCTCTCTGTGAAGTGGCATGGATGCCTCTGCCGAGAGTAAAATACCCTCTCTTTGGAGTGGCATGGATGCCTGACGCCGAGATTAAAGTACCCTAGCTTTTGGAGTGGCATGGATGTCTGACGCCGAGTGTAAAATACCCTCTCTTTAGAGTGGCATGGATGCCTCCACCGAGAGTTAAATACCCTCTTTTTGGAGTGGCATGGATGTCTGACGCCTAGAGTAAAATACCCTCTCTTTGGAATGGCACGGATGCTTGGGGGGACGGGTGCTGTCTCGGATGTGTTCTTCTTTTTCTGTAGAAAAGCACACGGTCAGAAAATAGGTGCGGTTATTATTAAAGCCTCATATTAGGAGAGGGGATCTCTCGGATCATACGCTCTCTTCCTATCTACAGTGTCTTGATCTTCAGTTTATATAATTAAATATCAAAGTTATCTTTTTTCTATTACTTTTTCATTTACGAAGTATACGAAGAGAAAGCATTGTAATCCTCAAAAATTCGGACTCGAGATTTTACTGAATCTCCTCGTTTTAGACCCCCTTGACCTAAGTTCGAAAAACACAATTCTGGAATTATGTCTGTCTGTCTGCTGACAGGGAACCCCTTTGGGTTCCGAGTTTGACGGTATACAGTGGCGTTAACCTCCTAGCGAGCGCACCTGCACAAATTCTAAGACAAACGGGGTTTCCCTTTCCACTTCTCACATTCGGAATCAAAACTATCTGAAGGTCATTGTCATTCCTTCATGCAATCCCTCTCCTCAGGATTAAATGAGTTTATCCGATTTTCAATGTGATTTAATAATGTTTTGTGCTTCTATCGTAAAGTTTACGCCGCGCGCCCGCTCGTGTAATTTGGTAATTTTTCACGTCTTAACGTTTCAGTTTGGTAAATATATATCCCGTTCGCATTGAAATGATTGAATATTTCTTTTTACATTGTCAAAAATATTTAATATGTAAGAAGCCTATTAATAATCCACCAAGCAGAGGAATTTTCTTGAAAAACTTATCCCTCAGTCTTAAGAAAAAGCACGTCACTATTCGAGCCCAAAAAATTGATTATCGCCATATGACATTACCATATCTTTAAGTCTAAATTATACATCACAACCTGAAATTGCAAGTGAACACCAACCAGCATTGAGAAGAAGAACTTTTGGTCTGAGTTTGAAAGAAAGAAAACTATACATGTAATGCAACAGGTGCAATATGCAGTATACTTGTAAGCGACACTCTCTAACAAAATTTCAATGTTTCGAATGCAATGAAAATGAATAGAAACTAAGAAGAATGTCTTTTTTGTAAAATCTTAGTTTGTGTTAAAATCTTTTCTATTATATATTGATTACTACCTTTTTTTTATAAATAATATTATTAAATATCATTACTTTCTTTGATTTCAGTATACTTTTAGATTTTGCAAATAGTATTAAAATGAATCTTCCCTGTTGTTGAAAAGATTTTTCTTTTCTGACGTGTCTCTTATTACTATTATGAAACTTACAACAGCCATAGTAAAACTGAAGAAAATTATTGTGTCGAAAAAATATAGCGCGACCTCCGAAAGTTTAATGTTGATGTCTGTATGTGAACACGATAACTCGAAAACTATTAGAACTACAGGGATGAAAATTGTTATGTGATATTTATACATAATTTGTTGGTTTATATCAAATTTTGGACAAAATTCGTCTATAGAAAGTCTGGCTGTCTGTCCGCGTTCATGTGAACACTATAACTCAAAAAAATTAAATAGTTAGATGGTTAGAATTTGGTACCGTTAAACGGGGTTACTTTGCACTCGTGTAGGTA